>VVHJ01038932.1:0-10775 GCA_015107715.1 Tylochromis polylepis | reverse complement strand
CAAACTGCATTTTTTTTTTCTAACCACATGTAGGCGTACATAAGGCAAATGCATTTGAGAAAACGATTCTTCTGAACTTGCAGTGGCACACAGCTTAATGATCTAATTGGAATGAACAAGAAACAGCAGGCATATTTTTTTTGCCTTTCGAGCCTTTTTCATGATTGCGTAATTAGGAGAGCTACTTCACTCATTACAGATGTACTTGCTTGGCTGTCTTGTAAGCATTTTTTTTTTCCTTTTTCCTAAATAAAATCAAGTGTTTAGCAGAACTGAAAATTCGGCCTACATTTTCACATTAGCATACATGAGAGGGTGAAAACTGTTCTGAGAAAACTCTATAATGAAATCAAACTGAGTCACAGGATGTCAGCAAAACAAGCAAAACGTCACAGGAACAGATAGCGAGTGATTTTTTGGTTTTTTTTGCTTGTTCCGTGCGAGTCCTTCATGTGTTCCCTGCCCCAAGACACAAGTCAAAGCATATTAATTGTAACAATAATGACAGTGATTTAATTTTCCTGTCAGGCTGTTGCCTAATTTTCCCCCCATTAGTTTGTATAATATTTCTATCCCTGCAGCCAGCTCTGACTTCCTGCTAGGGCCACGGCATGACTGGCACACTGGGGGTTCGGGCACATCCATTAATAGCAATTCTACATAAAGAGTGGTTCACAAAAAAACAAAAAACAAAAAAAAAGAGACCTAATTCTGAGGAAACAGAAGACTAAACCTACTACAGTACCAACCTAAGGCATGCTTTCTCAGTACTATCATGTATAATTCATACTACTGACTTTTGTTACCTTCAAAAATAAATGCTCTTCTTTCTATCAAATTCATATAGAAACACTATATTGAGCTCATGTATTGTGGTAAACTGCATAAACACAACAACATCGGGCAGTCTCTGCTGGTGAATAGCCAGCTTAGCTCTGCCTTATAACTGAGCTGTGAAATGTGGTGGCTGTCGGTAGTAAATAAAGAATAACTACTAAACTTTTTAGGAGTATTTTAGATTTGGCTCCATTCATGAATGTGAGCAAGCCAACAGAGACAAAGTTTGCATGAGTTGTGACTTCAAAGTTGTGGGGAAAAAAAGGGAAACACTATAAAATGAATCTCTATGTTCAGCCCACTGATGTGTCGATGTCTGTTGTGGCAACAAGTGTTGTTGATTTCTCTAGCGGGAATGTCTGGAAAAGGGTTGATTTATAGAGTAGGTGGTGTAAGTATATGAGAGGAGTAAAAAAATTTTTTTTTTTTTGGTCTGGCCAAAAGCTGAAACGCATCCTTTAAACAATAAACTTGCAGTAACTTGCTGGAGCTTTAAACTCTTCGGACCTTCTGCTCTTCTCCATCCACATTACACGCAGGTCAAGTTGTGCCAGAAACGAAACCTCTACCCTGTGGATTCCTGGGACATTTAACTACTCTAACAGTAAGAACACTAATGCACCTATCCAATTTTAATGGAAATCATTTCCTGTTTTGTCGCTGGTGGCTGGTCATTAGGTGATATTGCAGGCTCCGGTTGTATAGTTTACCCTCTAATGTATTTACCATCCCTATGCAGCGATGGGTCATTTTTTCTTGAAAGAAGCCATTTTATCCATATCCCAGTGTATTTTGATCATTTGAATGTATGAATTGGATATGTACAAAACAGACAAATTATCCTATAACAGCGCGTCTCTTAAAACTAGGGTGTCTACCTACATAAATCTGTAAAAAGGTCATTTGTTTGGCTAATTTTGTTTTGTATGCAACGTTTTCAGATGACCGCTTTATTGTTTCTAATGGACTGCTTGGCCTTGACCGCCACTTACTAATTGCACAGTTATGAAGCAGAGCATGTGCAAACACAGTGATAAAGCAAGCAATTTGTGCTGTTGATCTGTAGGCTACATATTATTCCTGTGTGAGTAGGAAGTGATGATATTAATTCCCCATCTCCTCTCTTGCTCTATAAATCTGATACTCTCACTATCATCCCAGACGGCCAGAGATACTCTGCTGTTGGAGTGTGAGTGTGATTTCTCTAATGTGTGTTCATCGCTGACCACCTCAGCAGGTCTCCCATTTAGTAAATCAGTTTTTGAAAACATTACAAAAAGTGACCCCTGTTTTTAAACCTGGAGTAGTCCACATATCATTTGTCTTCATAGCTTTGTGTTAACACAGCCAGGCTTCTCTCCACCTGGTACTGTCTTCACATTACCATTTATTGTAGTTTGGTGGGATTGTAATACATTCAATTGGATTTCTCCCCCACTGCTGGGCTCAGTTCAATCTCTACTGCCCCTGATCTGGGTGCCTGTGTGATATTAGTTATGGAGGATGTCTCTGAAGGGTGGTGTAAGAATATGAAGGAACAGTAATTTGTTGGATTTTCTCCAGTGTCGTGTCAGACATCACGGATAGGAAGTAAGTGGATTCTTTCTTGATCACAAGACACTCAGAACAAGCACTCTCTGGAGAGACTGGATGAAAACAAATAATGCTTAACCATTGATTTTTACCTACACAGCAGCACACCTTGTTCACATGGTGTTAATCAAATGGCTAAACACCGTCAGCACAAACCAGGCTGCGGAACGATGGCTGAAAGATGCTCCGACTGCAGTTTTATTGGACAACTCTGATTTAAGATTTTTTAACAAATCTGACCAACTGGTTCTGATTTTATCTCGAAATCCAACTAAAAGTTAATAGTAATATGCGTGTACATAAAGTCTTCACTTCTGTCACATTACACCTACATAATGCTAGCTGGCAGTCGGGGTTAGGCTGTGTTCTTTTTACCTTTGAAGTCGGATGTCGGAACAGATAAAAGCAAGGGAACATATAGATAAAAAACAGTTCGTAAACTGATCAGGCTGTTTTATAACTTATCATATCCAGCATGTACCTATGTCTAAAATATGATAGACCTTCAGAAAGAGATTAGCAGTCATGTGGTGACCAAAGACTGATACTGAATACTGATACTGAAGACTTATCACAAGAGGCAGAAAAATAGTATAGTCCCCCCCCCCCTTCACTCAAAAACAGCAGCAGTGGTGTTTCAACAGAGCTTCAAAGCTCACAGAGTGTGATATCACAATATGGGAGTCAGTCTCCTTAGACTACAGAAGTGCTTTGAGATATTTCTATGAGAGTTTTGATCACCTTTCCACTGTGACAACTTGCCCTCAATGGAATCCAAATTTCTATAAACAGCTTTCAACCCTCTGGAAGGTGGATGGCGAGTGTCTGACATTCATAAGATATTGGGTGGCCAATCACCTCAATGTTTTGGGTCATTTTAAGGGAGGTTTTTTTATTACGTTTTTTTTATATCATTTTATATTTTGCTCAGGTCAAATACATGCTGTAGTTTTGTAACAGGCAACTCAGTCTTAAGATATAAAACTATGCAGTGTGCACACCTTTTTGCAAAGCACTCTTAGCTATAAGTAATAGCAGGGTAAATGCTGACAACTTAAGTAATTCTGAGCAGTGGCAAATTATACGATCATGTGAGAAATCCAGTTATACTGTGGTGGTACACAAATGATGTAAATAAAATTACACACAACTAGTATCTTTACAGCGAATGACACGGCACCCGTAAACATTTCTCAACTCCACACACATCTTATCTTAAATATGAAGAAACATTAGTCTTTTCTGTCACAAAACTATAATTAAGCCAGCAAGGTTAAAATTAAGAGCAAGGCTGTGGAATGATTTGTTCAACAGTGCACAGGTAGGGATGGAGTTTATGGCCTAATTACACCGAGGGAGGTCACTGCCCTCCATTTCACCAGAGGCCAGTGATAGCTGGGATTTCATACTGTAACTGCTTTTACTCTTGGTTTACTGATTGCTAATTCATATTTGAGTTCTACTCTTAAGCACATTTTATCCATCATTTCAAGTGATTCAAAACTGGGCTGAAAATACACCAATAGCTGAAACTGTGAAAAATTAAACGGTGAATATGTGGACCGACTTACATGAGAGGTGCTGGAAATGGAAAGAAATTCTTTCGTTACCTAATATTTTTTTGTAAATGTCTATTACTGACCTGAAAGCTTGGACCGAGTCATTCATTTAGAACTGCTGTGTGTGCTAATGATGCATCTCAGTGAGAAGTTCATGTACAAGGCGGGTGTGAAAGAGTTGGATCTCAAGAAATTTTAAGTGGAGAGTGGGTGAGGCAGAAAAAGAGCAAAGTAACAAGGAATCATTAAATAGATCACGGTGTTGACACTGCCTCTTTGAAGACACACACCCACTGAGCATGAGCCTTGAGTGCTAACAATGCCGATAGGCTGCAGGGAGCATCTCTCAGCCTTCTCACTGAGCACTAGCACTAAGATTAGAGGTTCCTTTAATCCGACAAAGGGGATTAAATGCTACAAGAGAGGCGAGAGGACCGCTCCCACGGAGGGGCTGAGATGAATTATTTACACCTCCCCTCAAGACTAGTGATCTAAGTCTTTAAACCAAAAATCACAGTTCTAAGACACCGGTGGCATGTCCTGCCAACCAAGCATTCCAGGGTGCAAAGATAAATGTGATCTAATGCAACACACCTTCACCACACAGAGACAGAAGGGTGTGCGTGTATGTGAAGGGATTTCAAGCTAGACCTTTAAAAAGCTATCTATGAAAAATGTTAACCTATGTGGTCAATGTTGGACAGCGATTCATTGGCAAGCTCTGAAAAGTTGGAAACCACCATTCGGTGGTGGTTGTAAACGGTCATCACTTTGTTCTGTGTTAATAAAAGGTCAACTTTCTTTGAACACACTTCTACCAGAGTGTGTTATTGCAAAAGAAACATTACAGTTAAGTCCACAGTTGTATTATTCCAAAAGTGTTTAAAAGGCAAGGTCGGTCTGTGATGAGATTTTAACACTATCCCACCCAATATCACAGGCAAATGTCCAATGTCTCATTTATAAAATATCCTGGTATAGGTCAGTTCAATGACACTACTCCAATATTCCAATTCATAACCAAAATAAATGTAAATCGTGGTTGCCCTTCATGACTTACCCCCCTTGTTCCATCTGCCTTTAGTCCTTGCCTGATAGGTGAGTTCGGGGCAGCCAGATAGCACCAAGAGAAAAACAAACAAGTTCAAAACAGAAAGAAATCCAGACTTTGCCCTGGAAAACATGTCCAAGAGTTGCTGGCAGCCGAGTCACTTTCACATGGCTGTGTTTCCTCCTAGAGCGGCGCGGCTGTGGCGCATGGTAACCCACGCGTGGGCTGTCATCATCAGTCACGCTGGTGTCAGCAGTGGGTCTCTAGTCCTACCATGCTGCTGTGTGATGCCCCGGCTGGGTGCTGGTCTTCACTGATGCTGGAGATCCGAGTGAAGCCACATCTCTCCCTTCTGTAAGCTCTGCCTCATCAGAGCGCATGGGAACCAAAGGGGAACACACAGCTTGCCATGCGACGGCACGGCTCAGCTACGCTCGGCTCAGTGCATAGGAACTCGCTCTCACTCAAGCTTGCTCACACACACTCATACACTCCCTCTCTCTCCGTCTCTCTCACGCTCACTGCTGCCACCACTATCGATGCTGATGCTGCTGCTACTGAATTATTTCCTGTTCTCCTCACTGTGGGTTTCATGAGGAATTCATTCCTCTGTGCTTTGTCTTTGGCTTAGAGCTTCACATCGTGGAGAAAACAGGAGGTGGGAGCACAATCCACCTTCAGCGCTGTGGCAAGGAGTTTCCGTGGGTGTGTTTGAATGAGGCTGTCTGATACCGCAAACAGCACACAGGAACACGGTGAGAAAAGGTGACAGAAGAGGAACAAGGTTCATATTTGTTGAGATGCAGGGAATTTGCATGGAGACTGCTTCTCCACTGAGAATGTAAAGGTCTAGGGATCTAAAGGGCAAAGGAGCAAGAAGAACAGATAGAAAGGAGGAGGGATCACAAAGGAGCACTCTGGTAGGGAATTTGTAGGGATTTCACCTCTTGTCCCACCCCTTTAGTGACAGCTCTTCAGAAAAGCTGTGACAGACATCCTGGAAACATTGCTGATGAAGTCAAACAAAATCTTTCCATCAATCTGAAACCTAAGCACCCGTGCAACTAAAACAACTTGTACTGGAGAGAACTTAAATTGCCATGAAATCATGTTCCACAGGAAACATTGAAACTAAGGGTAAACCTGATTATCAGTTACATTTTTATTCTTATTTTTTGCAGTGCTTACATTTTTTTTTGTTGAAATAGTGAAAACTGAGTATCAAAAGTGACATCTCCAAAGCATACGGTCAGCCTGATCACAACAGTCCAAAACACGAAAATACTTTGATTCAGTGTTGCATAAAACAGAGAAAAGCAGCAAAGTCTTTTTACTGACTGGGTAAACAGCTGATCACATCAGCTTTATACTCCACAGGCCCAAAAACTACCAAAACTATCCCTTGATGACACTTGATGATTTTAGCACCCGATGATTTTGTTCACTGAGATAAAGAAACCAGTTTCTATATTCTACAGTACAGCCTTTCACAATCACGCTAGAAGAACTGTATAAAAAAAAAACAAAAAACTGCAGGTCATCCAGTATGTGCCTAAATTAAGCATATATAGACACACAGATAAAAACAAAATACTAAATCGTAAGTAGATAAATAGATTATTCTGTATATTTGGTGGTGTGTAGCTGATCAAGATCTTAGATATCTTAAAGCTCCAAGGTCATTATGCTCCCAAGTTCATAAAACAGGTACTTCACAAGTGGGGAGTAAGAACAGGCTGTTGTACACACACCATGGCTTTAATGTCCTAATTACAGCTTCTGAGGAAACCCATGATCAAGTCCATAATTTTTTAATACACAGTGCAAATTAATATTCTGAATCTGCACAGAGTCTTTAATGGTTTACCCTCTCGTTCCCCCATTTCTTCACGCTATCTCGCTTTCTCTTCGTAACAACCTGCAACAACACGAAGAACTATAATTAGGTTCCCTGCACATAAGAAAAGAGATGACACCAGCAGGAGCATGTGTTTGTAACATCTCGTTACAATGTTGGCAATACACATTTCCAATGAGAAATAAACAAGTGCGACGTTTGTCTCTCTATGGGCTATTACACAATAACTAAAGTACGTAATTTAAAGTACAACAGTCTCCTGTTAATTGAGATATAAAATTACAATGCAAATCCAGACCAGAAAAGGCAAACTCAAACTGTAATACCACAATAAATCTAGTTGCTTCTAAGCAGTACTTTTTCATCAATTGCCTGGAGCTTTTTTGTTAAAAGAATAATAGTCAGAGATTATTCTTTTTGCACATAAAAAGCCTGGGATGGTTCCTTGGGCTCCAAATTTAAATGAAGCTGGCAAGTCTAAGCAACAAGTAACTCCAATGCCAGCGGTTAGTGGAGGACAACCTGAAAACACATGAAGGATGTGGTATGGCTTGTGCTAAACAGAAAGTGGTCTACACTGACAACTTGTTAGAGATTGTGTCACATGGCTTTGCAGCTTTTAACCCAAGGCTGGATAGCAAGAACCTTCAAAATACTGACTGTCACTTTTATGGCTATAATCACAGTTCTTATTCCCATACTAAGCAAAGGATTCATCACACTGCAACAAAGACAAGGAGTCTTTTTTCCTCCATTTTTAAATATTTATAAAACCAAGGCTCCTGCCTATCACAGTCCCTTTCAAACACAGCAAAATGACACAACCACACAAGAAATTTGACAGACTTTAAACTACGTGAGAAAGTGCTAAATGTAAACTTCACAGGAAAATAACTTAAGACCAACTGTGCATGCCTTCAGAGGCCAAAAAAGTGGAGTCTGTGCAGTCTGTTGTCACACAGATACAAATCTGGAGTACCTGAACAATATAACATGATCACAATGTGTTCATTGCAACTAATCGCTGAAAGTAGTTTTTGTTTTAGTTCACTTTTAGGTGCTTTATCACATTAGTACAAAAAAGACGAGGAAAGAAAGAGATGGGATGAGTGGGATGAGAGTGGAACCTGTGCAGCGTGTGATAGCCAAAGCAGGAAAAAAATTAAGTGTGAAAGTATTGTTGAGTTGGGTACTGTCCCCAAAACAGTCCTCACTACTGTGAAAGAAGTAGAGTTGTAGAGTGGAGTGAAGGAGACGATGTGGGAACCCCAACGTCCATACTGGTAAGTCTAACAGCTTATCACCCCCAGACAAGAGCCCCCTGGATAAATGTGGTCAAGCAGGAGAAGAACCCTGCTTCAGCAGTGATGGGGTGCAGGACAGCGATAAGGATGAAGCTCTATTGGGCGAAATGGGGGAGCAAAGCAAGGGGCCCCAGGCTGAGAAACTCAGCCAACAGCAATGCTCATTCCAGCTCTTGCTGGCTAAACCTCTTAAAAAATTTACACACAGGCATTCACCATACTCAGCAAATATAGGTTACAGCATGCATGTGGTCATGTGTCTCAAGTGTAACTGTGCATATTTGATTGCACATTTTATTACTCCAAGAATATGGTAGGCGAGTGTGGAGTAGAAATAGCTGAAGTGAGGACAGGGAGGAGGACAGAGGAAACGAGAGAGACAGAGAGTGAGAAACTGTCTTTGTGATGTTTATTTTCAGAGCTGGCCTTGTGAAAAAACACCATGAAATTTGCTTTTTCACAGGAAGTGACAGACCGAGCACCATGAATTGATCCCCTGATGGAGATCTGGCTCTTTGTGTAGTCATTTTCTTCTCTGCGCATCTGCCTGCCCAGATACTGGATAATCTACTCGCTCCCGGCATTCCTAATCCAGCCATCCATCCCCATTCACTCCACCCATGTGTGTCCCAGCACAAAACAGGGGTGTAGTTTGGAAGTCTATAATGGAAGAGATTTTGTTGTTTTCCTCTCTTACAATGCAGCACTAAAATTATTATTTCCCCTGCATTGCTAACTTCTGGGTAATGATCAACATTCTAATTATAATTCACTAGAATCAGAGGAACGGCAATCAAATAATCAGTGGTGGAGCTGTTCTTCTTTGAGGAGCTGAATGTTGCCCTTTCCCTAATTTTTAAATTCAACTGTACTGACATAGCAAAGTTGAGACAGTCACGACAGTCTCTTTGCGTTTATATTTTCACTAAAATGTATAGATTACGGTCAACAAATCACCATTCTGGAATAAAGCAATAATCTCAGTATCGCTCCTGGCAACAAAATGATAAAGATCATAAGCTGATTATGGCTCTGCCAGCCAATTCAAATAAGTAAACAAGCTAGACTAGAAAAGTGGAGTGCTTCTAAAAAACGATTAGTAAATATATTTGCAGTGCACATATGTATGAGCCTGGCTGGTCTGTCTGATGACTTGTCAGCATAAAAATTATAAATACAAGGGCACAGTGTCTAACAAGACTAGATATTGTAGTTTAATTTGAATTAAAGGTGATGCCAATTCTTAATCACAAAATTACACAAACAATTATCCCGATATAATAAAAGGATATTACTATAAAGCACATCAGTAAAAATCAAACAGTTACTTTTCCCTTCAAGCCCAATGTAATATCCTGTAATCTAATCACAGTGTTCCCTGCCTTCATAACATATTGTCCTTGATGGCTCTTCAATCAATTTCCTAGTACATATGTACATATGGCATTCGTATGAAAATTTTATGTGTAAAAACTGCCTGGTCCTGTTATAATGCACGTGAAAATAGCAGCTGAAGACAAAAGTGTAGCACAAGCTAAAGGCGCAATTACACTGGGAATAAATTCCTTTACAATCAATCCTTTATGCCGCATAAACTTGTGCACAGAATGTGTCTATGAATGGTCCCGCAAGTCAAAGAACAGAGAGGTAATAAGAATCAGAATGAGTTAGTGATGGCTGTCATAAAATATGGCAGAGACTTCTATTTACAACCTGTAATAAAACTGCCTCTGCTGCGATTTATGGAAATGCTTGCCCTACAGAGCCAAACCCTTTTTTCCAAGGGCATGTTAATACCCTACGCTGTGCATTTTGAATATATTGGCAGATGGACATTCTGTCTAATAGAGCATTGCAAACTGGAAAGCAGGCGCTAAAAAAAGCAACAGCACCATGTTTGTATGAAACACTGGTGGCAGCATGACTCGAAAATGCAGCTGAGACCAACCCAAACTGCTGCTTTGTGCTTAGGTCTTCCTTTGTTTTCTTGTCTTCAATTAAATCACACAATCTAGTATTAGGCAAGGCAAGTTTACTTATATAGCACAATTCAACAGCAAGGTGATTCAGAGTGCTTTACAGAGACATTAAAAAACAAATAAAAACAAATAAAAAGCATGATTTAAGATGGAAAAAAGAAAGGAACAGTCGATAAAATCAGTAGTTAAAATGTAAGTTTTGAAAATTAAGCTTAAAAGTAAAACTGTGCGGATTTGGTGCTTTACTCAAATGCAGCTGAGAACAGGTGAGTCTTCAACCTGGATTTAAATAAACTGAGTGTTTCAGCTGATCTGAGGCTTTCTGGGAGTTTGTTCCAGATATATGGAGCATAAAAGCTGAATGCAGCTTCTCCACGTCTGGTTCTGACTCTGGGAACTGATAAAAAACAGGATCCAGATGACCTGAGGGATCTGGGAGGTTCATACTGGGTCAGGAGGTCACTGATGTACTTTGGTCCTAAACCATTCAGAGCTTTATAGACCAGCATCAGAACTTTAAAGTCTATCCTCTGACGGACAGGCAGCCAGTGTAAAGACCTCAGAGTTGGACTGATGTGCTCCACTTTTTTGGTC
>VVHJ01038925.1:16458-24882 GCA_015107715.1 Tylochromis polylepis | reverse complement strand
GAAAACAGAGATTTGAGATGGGAAACTGTTCTTGAAGTACACAGAGAGAGAAAGAGCTGTGCAGGAAGTGTGATTTTTTTTTTTTTTTTTTATCGTGGTGAAAGAAAAACAGCAAAGGTAAGAGGGAATTAATGACGATGTTTATCAAATGTGAAGCGTAGTTTGGATCTTCTTTTGCTGCTGGTTCAGTGATTTTTGGTTGGAGAGTGACAAAACCTGCAGCATCAGAATCTGTGAGCTGTCGGCTTTCAGCCCCGACGGCGTGTCTGTGTACGTGCCGCTGAGTGAGAAAGCCGACATCTCGCAGATTCTGATGCGTTGGGTCCGTGCTTTGTGTGGAATCCCTTTATCTGCTCTCATTTGATGTTTTAGCCGTTTGGTGGTTGCTGAAATGAAAGCTTTAACCTGAGATTCTGGCATTTCTGTCAAAATACATTTATATTTAAAAATCGATTCAGGATTTAATGAATCGATATCGCGTTATTCAAGCTAAAATTGATTTGAATTGGAAAATCAATAATTGAAACCCACCCCTAGTACCGAGCAATAGTAGCGCATTTGAGACTTCACTTCCTAAAATGTTCGCTGAAACTATAATCATAAATTTTACTTGGGAATAAAAAGTATTTGTCAGTTTTCCAGTAAAACAGACCAATTTTTAAAAAATTTTTTTTTTAAAGTCCATGTTGTGTAAGATTGGACTTTAGGTGGAAACTATGTCTCTATGGTTTAGAACTTTTTTTAAGAATAAAAATAAAAGTGAAAAGACAAAGCAGAAATGGTGAAATTCAATCCTCACACAAAGAAGCTTCTAAGCAAACACAAGCTACAGAAAGATGTTAAAATATTTATGAAGGCACATGCTTGCTTGAAAATCAACTTTTATGTGTTTGCATCTACCAATTACCCCAAACTACAAAAACAGATCCAAGAGCTACAAAGATGAAAACATGAACTGCAAACTGCATGTTAAATGAACTCTTCGATAAGGCAAATCTAACACTAATATGAATATTACAAGAAAACTGTGAGCCAATGCAACATACTTCATTTAAAATTTGGTGCCTAGAAGAAGGTTTTGCCATCTTCCAGAGGAAAACCACCAGGATATTATCCATACTTTATCAAGTATACTTTTATTTTATACAAGCACAGAACACCCTTTTTTTTTGGCAGGGTTGGAGTTTTTTTTTAAACATGTTGGGAGAGAGCTATTCTGGTCTGTACCAGTGAGTAAATTATCTTAAATGACTGGGGTTTAATGATTACTACAGCACAAAGACTGAGAGCAAAGCCAGTTCAATTTATTTAATATGCAGCCCAGCAAATGTCAGGTTGTTGGAGCAGACAGGAGGCTTGCAAAATGTACTCGGGTGAATTGAATTTAACACAATAACATTTTAGAGAACATTTACATTTTTTTCAAGTTTTTAACTTGGTTTATCCAGGTAATTTTACTAATGACCATGCATTTCTAAACATCCACCTTAATTTTAACTGTCAAATAAACTGGAAAGTTATTAATTGTGGTGTTTTACTGAGCAATAGGTACATTTTGTCTCCCATCTAATGGAAAGCTTTTATCTGGTAGTATGCAGGACATAATTAAGCTGCTTCTGCAACAGAAATTATGGTAATTACTTGATGAGCAAAGCCATAACTCTATCCAACTCCAGCTATGCAGTGCTAAAGTGGGAACATAATGCACTCTGACATATGAACCAGAGCAAAGAGCCAATGGCGTAGCAGATCCACAACATTTTTCAGGAACAATCTCAGGGACCCATAATAATCACTGTATTGGTTGTGTTGCACACAAACAGTGACTTTGCCACAGTTCCATACCATTTATACCAGCACTGAGGGCGTGAGTACTTGATGCAATATTCCACTGAGCAATACGTGTTGCCATGCATTGAGGCACCACTCCTGTTGCTCAGGCAAAACCTTCACATCAGCGCTGGTACAGGAGGAGAAGTCGCCAAAATTGGAAGCAAAGAAATTGTTGAGTTTTTCCTTTTTTTTTGCTCCAAAGTTTTTTCAAGAAAGACTCATTTTTCCTCTTGCTCCCTTTGAAAGCCTCATTCAAACTGATGCAACACTTCCCTCTGTATAATCTGTAAACGAACTTCTGTACTGATACAATATTATACTGCTGGTTAAAAAAAACAAAACCCAAACAAACAAAAAAAAAAAAACCCCACATGATCGTACATTCGTGTTTTCAACCCTGAAGCTACAGAAACAGAAGTGCATGACCAACCAAAACACAAAAGCACAGTTCACGCCAGCAGATTTGACACCACTTTTTGAGAGCTCCGCTGTTGCAGAAGGTGAGAACAGCAAGCTTAACAAGCCCGTCAGTCCTCTAAATGTAGGACTGCATCAATTAGTGCTTTATAAAAGAATGTCTACGACCTTAACAGATTAGCATACAGTAAAAAGATGGTTTATAAGTCACAGGCTTTCCCTGGTTTTATCGTCTAGATCAACGATTCCCAAAGTGTGGGCCAGGGACTGCTGCTAGGCTGTGAAGGTACTGCAATATAGTAAGTGAATTAATTTAAGTTGTACTTAAGTTTGTGTCCAAGTGGAAGGTTTGTCACACATTGGCCTGCATATGACTGGTTAGCATTACCAATTTATAGCCAACAGCCTTTCTCTTGTTTTTGATTAGATTGAAGACTGGCTGGTTTTTAAGTGGGCCACAGCACTCTTGACTTTGGGAATAGCCAATCTAGATAAACAAGGATTTTAATAACAATCAAAAAAAAAAAAGATTATATTTTTGTTCCATAAACAATCTCATATCAGTGGGAAAAAATAAGTTTTATAAAATATTGACACATAGTAATTTACCGTATTTTTTAATTCATTTTGTAGTCAAGAGAGAATTTATCCCTCAGAGGCGATTACTGCTGTCATGATAAATATTTGAGAAAAACTCAAAAGCAAATAAGTTTTTGACTTTTTTCCCCTTCAAACATCTTAATGAACCATAAGTGACACTGTATGAAACAAGAAAACAGATTGACTGTGTGGCTCTATTAAACCATTACATAAACACATAATGAAATGCAAGCCTCTGATTTATCCACAACAGCTCTGTCATGTCTTATGGAAATCTTATGTTGTGAGTGTAACAAGAAAAGTACAATCTCTGACCGTTTAGAATGAGCTTTTATGTAATCAAATACAAACTTTACAAACTTAACTTTACTGTCTTCAATATACCTGATTACACTGACCAGTATTCAGTGTATTTTCATCTGAATGAATAAAGCGGGGGGACTCCTTAACATTTCATTATTAACTCTAACGCTTGTGGGATCAAAGGAAATCCTCTGAAATTATGCGAGTCTGAAGGAAGTAAAGGATACACACACACACACACAGAAGGAATGAGGACATCCTTTGCTGAGTAAGGTGGTGGCTTTTGGACAATCTAAGAATTCACTTTGATCAAAGAGGAATGGGGAGGGTGGTCAGGCAAGGCCACACTTTAATAAAGCCAGAGACCTACTGTTCATCTTAACACCGTTTAAATTACCTGCACTGAATGGACCCAGTGTTGGGCTCCACTAATCATGGCTCCCCGACTCTTGCTGTGCTCATAATCAAATGTGTACACATTAAAGAACGTAAATCCAGCCACTGCCGAGAGCTGATTAAATTACAGTTTCACATTCTTGCAGTTGCAAAACAGCAGCACATTCTTCTAAAAACAAAACAATATTATTTTAATTGCAAATTACTGACATTGATTTCAGATGAACAGTGTAGTTTGCCTTCTCATCCACAGATGAATGGGAAACTGCGGTGGGGAAGCAAACTTGTTCAACACTTGTCGAGAAACAGCTTTTAGTTCACTTTATTGTTCCTCACTACAAAGGCAAAATTTTGTAAAATCTTTTTTTTTCTTATCAAAGGTTTTTGGCCTTAAATGATTTTCAGGAGGCTTAATTTACTCAAACACATAATTTGTTTTTTTCCTTTATCAAATAACCAGAAATAACGAGAAAATGGAGCAACTTCTATTTTGTAACGCAACGACCCCTCAAAGGCCCATTTTGAGCTAGGATAAACCCTGATAATATTTATATACAAGAAGAAGAACACCTGTTATACTGCATCCAAATTGTTTTGGACATTTCTACACTCCCCAGACCATATAAAAGCCTAACACTATGAGTTATCGCATGCTTCTGTTGACATGTTTTGCATACACTGAAATGGTTCACATAAGAGCTAACCCAAATCTGCTTTCAGAGAGCCTGACAACCAGCAACAGGTTAAAAAGCACGTAACACTTCCCATTTACCGCAGGGGAGCAGTCACCCTGTTGACTCTGAGACATCAGTCTAAAGATATTGAGACACAAAGCACCACTTATTTTTTTATTTTTTTTTAAAGTTTGTTTGTGGTTTAACATCATATTCCTAAATGCCAGACGCACTGTATGGGTAGAAATGGAAAGCTTTATGCTTTCTATTTCTACCCATACCCATTTATGCTGTCTTTTTTTTTCTTTTTTTTTTTTTTAAAGAGCTGCACATTGAAAGTAGACAAAAAGGTCAGAGAGCTCCATAAAGAACCATATACAGAGCTGTGACTGGCAGACTGCATAAGGTTTTTTTTTTCTTTCTTCCTCTAAGTATTCAGCTACACATCAAGACGTTCTAAATTAAATAATACCAACACAGACTATTCTACTGCTTCTTTTATAACCAACTATAGGTGCTCGGCTTTACAGAGCTACAAATAACTGATAATACTACACAACACTGAAGTTCAAACATGAGTATCAGCTTTGACATGGATTACATTTACACCCTGGTTCCTATGTGCACATTCAAATGTTGAGTACTGCACTTGTGTACAGGGGAAGAAGCGCTCGTAATAGTCAAAATATTATGTCAGGTGTTTTACATGCATACACTCCAGACCTTTATGGTTTTCCAGATTTTGTTTTCCCGTCTTAGCAAACATGCAGAGATCAGACAGATCAAAAAGCCTGGCGATTTCTACATCTATGTGCAACTGCAAACAGTCATTGCACTGTTTGCAGCTACCACGCCTTTCTTCTACCACTTAGAAGTTCTTAACCTGCTGAAGACACCATTGAAAGTAGTGAAATTGCTTATTTTTTTGACTGGTGGTCAAAAAAGCCAGCAAAGAGCCAATAATGAGATCAACTTTAAATTCAGAGACGCTGAAGTTACACAGGAGTTCTACAAAGGTCTCTGTGTGCCATAACCATCAGTTGGAGTCAGTTAAGCTAAGCACTTCTTAATTTAGCTTTGTCAGCCTGCAAACTGACAAAGTCTGCTGAAAACTATCCCTGCTTAGAAAGGGTCTTTGTAAGCTTTTCCTGTTCAAAACTAATCAGAGGCAAAATGTGCAATGACCCCAACGCTAAAAGGAGGAGGAAAAAAGACAAAAATAACGAATGGCATTTACAGTACCTTATTTATCACTAAGTTTGTGGGGCTGTTTACTTAAGAGTAAAACCATAAAGACTGACCAGTTTCTATCCAAACAAGACACCATGACAGTGCTCACTGAGTACTTTGGTTGGCCAAATAACACTGATGTGGAGACAAAATGAATCCTAAACTGCAAATACATCAAGAGATCTTAAACAACCCTGAGGCAAAGCCTGGAGCTATCTGATTTCACACTGTGTGGAGCACTGATATGCAGACACAGTGATCATGTGAAGTTGTTTCAATGCTGTGTGATTAATGCATGCTAACCCTGCTTATGATGCACCTACTGAAGTACATTTTATGTATGGAATCACTGCCATCACGGTTAAGTGTTTTTAATTAAGGTCATAACCGCATGTTTCAAGCACAATTTTATGCACAGTGTTATAATAATGCATTATTTAACACATGGACAGCTTTGAATTGTATTAAATCCGGGCTATGCCTTCGCTACAACTAAATATGCCTTTTTTATCATTACACTCTCACATATCTACAGTTAATAGCAATAATAATCTATCCCATATAACAAACAATACATGTAAACAGAAAAGGTAATGCAGGACAACATACTGCATATTTAGTCTTACAAAGTGAAGCCAGTAGGAACTGAATATGGCTGCAATCTACAGTACTGAGTATGACTTGATGGTGAGGAAAGTAAAGTTCATTTTCATTAGGCCTTCAAACGTATCAGTACAGTTGGTCCTGAATCCCTCGAAAGCCCACATCAAGCATACAGCTAAAGTAAACTGCACGTGAAAGGCGATGCAATACACCTGCAGTTTACCAAGATTGGTTTTGTGTGTCGGTACCACAAACAGTGGACCTGAAAAAAAAAACTACTTCGACCTAAGCTTGTGGAGACGCAATTTACAGCTCCTGTCAAAAACCGTAGAGAAATCACCCATACTGTACGTCACCTCATTTGCTCACTTCCTACTTGTAGCTGACTTCCTTAACACTTACATGCAAACTGATCCTGGAAAATGAATTAAACTCAGACATTGACAACGCAGTTATAAAAAAGCGCGTGTCTAAGTGTTTCCTTCTCATTTAAGAGCTTGTAAACACTAATTAACCATCTCACGAAACTGGACAAAAACCCAAGTCCACGTCCTCAGCACACCAAGCTAGCTATCGTTAGCCTCCTTGGTATTTCAATTAAACGCTAACTTATGGCTTAAACGCTTACAGTTGGTTAAATATTAGGAAAGTCTAACTGTATTAATAACCACGCAGTCAAGCGTCACATGCTTAATATGACTTAGAAAACGCAAATCACACCTCTAAAGAGCCAGCTAACAACTAGCTAATTCAGTAGCATCTTAAAAGGGCAAGATATCATGATGACACTACAGGAGTAGCTTCATCTTAGCTGACGCTGTATTATTACATTAAAGTTTACATCATCGGCTGTATACAATCAGAGGCAGGCCATTACACCTGACTCTGATCGCCGATTGATCAGGACATAATGCAGTTTAGGCCTTCTTGAAGCATTTGGATTATTAAGCTATCGTAGCCACCTGACCATTAGCTTGTTTCTTCATTACCTTAACCAAATACTCTCTGAATTAAATGCAACTTGTGTCCGTTAGTTAGAAAGACAGGAAATATTGAATTGTCACTGCGCGTTGCCTCGATGACTTTGATTTAGTGGACACAGCATACTACTGAGCTACACATCCCCAGTCCAGCAAGGCTACAACTATGCTAAACATGCTAGCTAACTTAGCACAGCCCCGGTGCACTAAGGGCTGCGACTTCCTATGCAGCGCCACAGTGACAGTTGTCAACGTAAATACAGTCAAACAGCGGACAACTACTCACACGTAAAGCCATTTCCCCAAATTTATGCCGACATATTATTGCTAGAATGTACTTACTAGCCGTAATGATGCCAGAAAATGACTGGAATCGTCTCTATTAGCAATGGAGGGAGGAACACACTAGACATGCAAAATGGTGGCTACTCCAGCCTCAGCACATCTACCGCAGGCGGAGGGTTACACTGACAGATCGTAAGTGGTTCGCGAAAGAAGAGCTCAAGTTTATCATCAGCGTACAGTAACATTAGCTGTACGGGAGGACTTAATCACAGTCTGTGCCCCTTACTCGAGACTCCTGCCTCATATGTTCACTGGACAACATGGGTAATAGTTGAATTATGTCTTCATTATGATGGGAGATGTAGGTAGGTGACTGTACTCAACCCTTCCTTATCATTTAGTAATTGCTGTGTGGCTTGTTCGCTTCCATCGTTCTCACAGTAACTATAATGGGCTAACGTTAGGCTTGTTATCATTAGCCAGCTAGCTGATGTTATCCCGTTGTACTCACTGACTGGATATCTAAATAACTGTGCATAACGTGACGTGATGTTTGCGTCTGAATGTGTGTCAACTGCCACTTGCCTCACAAAGGCGATTTCATGACCTGACGAGATTATTTTGTTGAGATGGCATATTTTCGTTTAAGCGTGCGGAAGAGTACATTTTCACCCGGTCAATGTGGTGCTGCGGTCAGTTTACTCGTGGCAGTCAGTGATGACGACTACATGCAATGTTATGACATTGACAGTCCAACGGTTTGTCGCGACATCTAGTGTTGACTGTAGGATATGCAGTTAGAGAGAGAGTTTATAACGAAATTATAAGTGTCAAGATCAATTGTAGCACTACTTTTTCTTCCTATTATGGCTAGAGGGAGCACAAAGGTATCACAAACTGGGCGGGGGGCTCAGAAATAGTTCATCACAAGGCTTTTGCAACAGAAAAATACCCTCAGCTTTGTCAGTGTCCAATCAGTGGATGCATCTCTGTGCAGTTTTAGAATAAAAAAAAAATATGCATAATAAAAAGTAAATGTTCATGTATTTTTTTTTAAATTTATCTGAATTAGAACTGTTGCCTCACAGCAAGAAGGTTCTTCA
>VVHJ01038925.1:0-13938 GCA_015107715.1 Tylochromis polylepis | reverse complement strand
ATTTTGTGTTTTCTCTCTCTCTCTCTCTCTGTCTGTCTTTGTCTGTGTGTGTGTGTGTGTGTGTGTGTGTGTGTGTGTGTTTTATCTATATTTGTAGGATATAAACATTGTAATTCATGATATTTGTGTTGTCAGACAGCTTTTAAAGAACGAGGATGTAGGATCCCACAAAAGGCAGTTTGGGGTTCAAGAGTTGTTTTTTATTTTTTGTTTTTTGAGGTAGAGTTAGGTTTGGGTTAGCCCTTTAATTGTGATGGTTAACTTGAGGGTAAGGAGTTGGGGAGTATTTTTATCTCTATGAAGAGTGTCCACAAAGATATGCATGTGTGTCATCGTGGAAAAATGCAGTCCCAGAGACACCTACTGTTGCAGGAACTACCACAGAATTAGTTTTGTGTATTTTGGCAGGTGCTTTTGTGCATGCATTGAGGTTTTTATTTTTATTTTCATGGGTGGAAATTGGATTTTGTGAGGTGGCTGTAAGCGTGATTGGTCCACATAGAGCCAATGCAAAGAGTGTTAACTTCCTTATCAGAAATCTTTGATTATTTGATAAAAAAACATGTATTTTAAGTCTGAGTAAATCAAACCCTATTTACCAAGACTGCTGGTTAATTTTTTTAATATCACAGTCCTGGTGACTTTTCTTCACATTGGAGTCCAAAACTTGTTTGGAAGGTGCTATAATTTGTATGTCTGGGAACAGGTTTTGTCAAAATAACAGATACAGCCATGCAATGTGGCAGGTTTGTAGTTGATGCCAAGCTGGGTAGACTTGTGTGATCCAGCCCATGAGTACTCAGTAGTCCTATAACTAGAGACCATCTTGCAGTGGGATCACACCAGCTGTGACACATGTCAGTATACTGACATTTATACTCATTAGTATTAAGTATTCAGGACTCATGGGTTGGACCACACCCATCTTCTGACTTAGCCCTAATTTCGCTGAAGAATACAGATATGTAAAGTTTTGTGTCAGCGCCTTGCACAGTTTTTGTGACATTACTGCACTGGCAAAATTTGCCCACAGACAGACATACAAACAACTGTCAGCATATTCAAAATTCAGTTTGAGGTATCGCTATGGTACATTTGACCATGATGACGCACACAGAATCACAAGGTGAAACCAATAATAGCTACTCTATCATGCTTGGTAATAATGCAGTAATAACTACCATTCATACTTAATGTCAGCGTGTCAACGGGTGATGCAGCTGCTTTGATCCAATCTTAGTGCGGTCCCGCTTTTTTATTTTTCTATTGATTTTTTTCTTAGCCCTAATATTTTTGTTTTTAAGCATTTTTGTTTGTTTTTTTAACAATAACTGATTTAGGTCTAATTTGACCACAGGTATTATTTACAGATATATGAAAACAAAAGAAACGGGTATAAAGTGGGCCATAAATGCAGTGAGAGCAAACTCAGGTCAGATACACTCACCAGACTAGAAAATCAATAGTGACCATCTTGCAAGGTTTTTCCAGCATAATTTTAGTGCTCACCACACCACAGAAAAACCACCCGCACAGTGATAAAACTATCAGTCAGTTTTTATGTAGGGTTAAATTTAGTCTTTAACCCTACTCGCTTTTTCATTTATCAGTTGGTTGAAAATAACTAAGATAAGTAAGGTACCAAATACTCTCGCCTTACCTGTATGTGGCATCATCCCCAAAAGGCCAATTTTGAGCCAGGAAAAAAACTCATGTGGTACTGGGCATTACTACACTTTAACACGAATACTCAGTACTCAGGGAGCCACACCACACCCAATCTCAAACTCGGCTTCATTTAGATTCATTTAGATCTCATCTCTAAAGTTTTGTGTCTGTGGTTAGTACTGTTGTTGGCACTGTCTTTCATTTCAGTTAAATTTTATTTATACATTGCCAAATCACAACAACAGGCTACCCACAGACAGACAAACACCTGCCAAAGTACTCACACACATACAGGCACACAAGCTAAAAACAATGCCAGCTATACTATTGCAGCATGTAATGATAAATAACTTAATGTGTTAGATAATATATGAAAGAGCACACTCCTGGTACATTTAAAAAAAAAAAATTTAAGTAGCTGCTATTACTTGCTTGTATTTTAATAGTGTGTAGTGGCGCTTATTACTTATTGGTGTTAATTACAGGCTTAAAAATATGTCTTATAAATATCTCTCCTTTAAGGCCGACAAGTTTATATTCAGATATTCACTAGAAATGTTGTGTGAAAGAATCTTTCAGTTAATTTAGGTATCAGGGCTTGTGGCTAACCATGTTTCTGGGTTCAGTTATGAGATGTTATTTTTGTCAGTTATCTGCTTATTTAAAAAAAAACAAAAACAAAAAACTATGACTAAACCATGAACAGAAGGGACAGAGGTTTCGGATTGTACAAACAGTAGCTATGTGTGCACTTGATTCAGTTTTCTCTGACAGCTCAGATTTAGGACAAGATTGCAGGAGAGCATTATTGAGCACACAAGCAGCAAGACTTCCCTTGCGTTGTATGCAAGAGTGTTTCTGTTATTTCCCCTTTTCTTCTCATCTGTTTGATATGTTAGCTAAATAATGATTTCTTCCATTTAAAGAAGGGACCTTGGGCTCAGGGAAAGGATTCCTGACATTTATTGACCAAATTATATTTAAAAATAGTGTCATATTTTTACAAAGAAAAAATAATTTTTTTTGAAGCAGATCTCAGGAGCTCTTGCGAGACCCCCGAATGTAGCTATTTTGTTGGTGTCCTTATACATGACTCATCTTCAGACCTTCTACCAGGATGCTCTTGTCAGTGGCTAGCCTGCTGACCTCTTATCTTAAGCTAGTTTTTGTTCACTGAAGGGGATTGCCCATTGTAATCTACTGAAGTATGCTGTGGCACTCCTTCCTAAACATAGTTTGTTTAAACTGCCGGAGAAATGTATCTCACACTTGCTGCACACTGCAGTCATCCCTGTGAGCTAACGAGTTCATTTGTTGCTCTGAAACACCTTTGAGAGTGAGCGAAAGCGCTCAAGATGCCCCGAGACTGTTGTATAATATATTTTTTAAAATTCTTACCCAGATCCATGACACGAGAGTGTGAATGCAGACGGATGCCTTTTGTACACTAACTTTCCTTCTTCCTCACCATGATTTGTTTTACCTGTCTTTTCTTGTGAGGTATGAATTGCATTCAAAGAGCTGTCCCCTTTGAGCGGGTCAGACCAGACAGACTGACAGACCAGACGGGCAGGGAGACAGTCTGACAGGCAGGCGGGCTGACACACACACACACACACACACACACACACACACACACACACACACACACACACAGGGATTTCCAGACAATGATACAACAGCGGTGTCTGTCTAGCTTTTAGGTTTGATGTACAACAATACACAAGAAAAAGTGCATTACATAAAAAGTATTTTGTTTGGAGGTGGTAGTGTATATTCTTGTGGTGTCAAGTGGATACCTGTCAGGGAAGTACAATATATTTGTGTAACAGTATAAGTGAGGCTTTGGTTTCATCATTTTTCTGTACCTAAATGTAGAAGTTCTGACAACCTTATTAGTATTAATTATAACAAATAAGCTGTTATTTCAGAACATTTCGCATTATATATGTATATGTTGATCCAACTATCGAATTGAAGTGTTGGGTGGGGGGGCTGTTATGAATCCAAGTTTGAGTCTCGTGTGGCTACAAGGTGTTTATTAGTCTTGTAGCTGAATCAAAATCCTAATCTATACATGTAGCGATCACTTTTTGTTGTGTTAGTCAGGTGCAAACTAACTTGTGAATGTTTTTTGTTAAGAAAAGTATTTAATCACTCCATCTCCATCTGTTTTCTGCAATATTAGGTCAGCGGTTATTCGGGGTGAGAACTGATCAGATGTCTGGCCCACCGTCAGTGTTCTCCTGAAAGTCTGTGGACGTAAGACGGGGGGGCCCCAGTACTTCCTGCAGATTCAGACAGTGTTGTGTGTCTGCATGTGTGCGTTTTTGGAGAGGATGGCTGCTGAAAAGGAGAAGGAGGGGCCTTTGAATTCAACAGGACCCCCATTGCTCTGTGTTTGAGTAGAGTTTTGGCATTCTGTCTTTTGTCTGTTTTGTTTTGCGCGCTACCCCTCCGTCACCCTGCCACCCCCCACCCCCCAACCAACCCTCTCCCTCTTGTGTGTGTCTCTTGGCTGATGAGTTTGTCTCTTTGTCTGGATTCAGTCAGACACTGCGTCACCTCCTGCCTACAGACACACAGACTCAGAGATAACATCGCAGTGCTAGAGACTGAGGGAGCGAGGAGGGTGGGTAGTGGTGATGGTGGTGGCGGGGGGGAGCAAGGAGAGACAGATGTACAGACAAAACCGTAGCGGTGGGGGGATGGGTATCTCTCACACATCAATCATTGGCTATGCGCCGAGAAGCCAGCCTGTTGTAGTAGTTCACAGTTCAATACTCGGACCCACTCTAACGAATGCTTGGATTTCTGTGGGAAAACTGCCCAAGCTGTGTTCACATACCAACTTCTCACAAGTAGCCAAATGACTAGCTTTAAGATTATACTTCTGTCTTCCTCACGCACACACACACAATAAAAGAGAGAGTGTGTGTCTGTGCACCGTGCACAGTACTTCAGGATTGTGATGAAGGCTGTAATTACTTCTGCCAGTCTCAGGTAACTGAAGTCAGGATCGCTCTCTCTCCCATCTTCTGATCTGTGTAAATGGAGAGGGAGCACACAAGGGAAGAAAATTGGATTTTAAGCTATCATTAATTTTCGCTATCTCAAGTGGTGATGTTCCTCTATGTGTGAATGCCAGAGGAGTTTTCACCAAGACTGCATCCAAAGGACCGGTGCTGGCAGTTGAATGAATGTTTGCAGAGTCCAGTGTAATAAGAAGAAAAGTGAAGGAATTGTATCGCATCCTGCAGCCAAAAAGAGCTGCCATGTACAATAAAGTGTGGCATCGCAGCAAGTGAACTGAGCTACATATGGGCTGTCATGGTGCAAAGCTTTATCCTCCCCCTCAGAGCTGATGGTAAAGATATAGAAGTAGTCAGAGCTCCATATATAAGCAGGGAGGACAGAGGGCGAGCCAGGCTGTTCAGTGTGTGGGTGGTACTGAAGGAGAGAGAGAGAAACGGAGCAGCTAGGCAGTTAGCTGGAGGATAACAGTGCAGGCTGCTACCCCCGTGGGACTGCAGCATGGCTGTCGGAACAGCTAGCATGTATCTGTGTGTGTGTGTGTGTGTGTGTGTGTGTGTGTTTTAAAAAAAAAAAGTGGGGGTTGGGATGCAAGTGAAGTAAATGTGCATGCATATATGCAACTGGGCTTGTCTTGCTGCTTTTGTATGAATCCCGCTGCTTGTTGTATTGGTCATATAGAATCAGATGAATCTGCTAAGAAGTTCTCCTCAAGCTGATTGCACCCCCCAGAGTGTTAAGAAAAAGGTAGAATGGGTTCAATAATTTACTCTCTGGGACAGCTTTCTATCTGTTTTGCTCTGATTATAGGTTTTTGTTTTCATTAGCATGTTACATTTCTGTAATAATCTCAAGATTGTTTTTTCATTTTAATTGGATAGTGCGAGTCCACGTTTATTAAGTATGATCAAAACAATGACCTTCGGCTATAGGTGAAACCACTTATATTAAAAGATTTAAAGATTTATACCTTCTTGCAATACACTACAGCAGCAGATGCTGTAACGAAGTTGCTATGGAGATAAAGCTTTCATACACCGGGTACAATGTATGGGTAGAGATGCGGTTTCTGTGCTAAAACTCCCTCCTTCTTTTTTTTCTTTTAAATCATGTTTATCCCCATGCTAAACAGAGAATCTGCTTATTTCAAATGAAATCAGCTGCTGAGAATTGTTTTCTTTTTGTGCCTAAGGCAGGACAAATTTTCAAAGTATACCTATAAAAGAAGCCTCATTTGGAATATCATCAGTTCTTCTGATTATGCAGTCAGATGAAGGTACTTTTGAGCAAAATGCCTACAGTTCTTTTTGTGCTTTACTATAGGCTGCACTAAACTCCACTATAATCTGATTTGGAGAAATTGTGGATTTCTCCTTATCATATTCTTTCACACACAATCCAAAAGGCAGACTTGTTGCTCCTGGTTCTGATCCAGCATCTGCTGAAGTGGAGACAATTTCTCTCTGAAGGTATGTCAGGATTCCAGGTGCCTCTTTAGCGTCCTTGGCACCTTGTTGGCATTTTTAACTCCTCCCAACAACAGCTGTAGTCGGGCTGAAGGCCAGTGACTGTCAGTCATGGCTTTTTAATGTTTAACTGCACAAAAAGTACACCTGCAGTATTATCAAGGCACACTATTATGGCCCAAGATTTTGAGGCATAGAACCAGATGGTAGTAATTGTCCTCTGTACAAGATTAACGTTCTATCAACATCCAGCAGATGTTAGGGACACATCCTCGTTTGTGTTTCTCAGCATCTTCAGGTGTTGCAGCTTTTTCCTCACAGTACACCCTGTACTGGGGCAGGTCCACCACAGGCTGATCAGATCTGGGGGTGTGTGTGTCCCTAACATCTTGGGGCACAGCTGGGGTCTTTCCTCCTCATCCACAGCCACTGACTGCAGCACTCAGCAATCCCCGGAATCACCTTGAAGGTGGGGCATAGTGTTTGGCTGTGTATCTCCAACTGTTTAACAAATTTAACAATGGAATGCTAAAACCCCAGCATCCAATCTCCACTGGGCAAACTGTTGCTCTCCAGCCTCACTCCTCTGCATTTGATTTCAGCTGAGTGTATCACAGCTTTTTCCCATGGTACTTTCAGTTCGATAAAGTAGACAATGCGGAGAGTGGTGGACCAAAGTACCAGATCTGGTCTTTGGGTGGAAGTGACTATTTCTGATGGTATTATAAGCTGTTGACCTGTATCAAACAACATTTTCTAGTAACAGCCTCCTTCAAAAGTCCGTTCCTGGTCAGTGGTGGAGGGTTTTTTTGTCGTTGTTTTTGGAGTGGCCCTGGCGGCTGCTCTTTTGGCTGTGATAGACAGATTTCAGCACCTAGTTGTGCCTCTAAGTATACCTGCCTTGGGAAGGCTTACTTTGCATGAAGTCATGATGTGCCTGAGTGCGACTGGAGCTGAACACAAAGGGCGGGCAAGATCTTCACACATGTGCTGGCCAATGAAGGAGAAATGTCACATGTTGCTTTAAATTAGAAGCTGATTCTACTTGCCTGTATTTCCCACAAGTCTTTCCAGTTGATTGTCCCTTTATTCGATGTTTCCCACTTCATCCACTGTCGCTGATTGTAAGATTAGCACATCTTGCAGCCACCTCTTGCCACTGGAGTTCCAAAACTACCTTTTACCATTTTCCTTTCTTCCACAAGGGTCTTCTGGGAATAGGCCCAGCCCTACTTTTCTTCGCTAAATGTAGCTTACAATCTAGCATGATGGAGTGCTGATTTAGCTTGTAGTACAGCTTCTGTTGGTTTCCATTTCCGACCTGTTGTTAAATTCTGGCATGACAGGTCTTATGGTTGTGTCTCAAGACTATGAGAAGGTCAACTCCAGTCTTGTCTTGAAGCCTAGTGTGAAAGAACTTGTCACCTTTTTCTACATGTACCACAAGTGAGAAAGTCAACTTTTTTTATATACCACAAAACAGTAGACAGTCCGAAATACTCCACTGGGTTAGATGGGGCGCTTCCTCGATATGACGTGAAAATAATGGAGTTCTGTCTTCTCTGAAACTTCTCTGTCAAAAATGTCTGAGCACTTAATATCATCACATGACAAATATTGGTATGTCCTCTACCTCTGAGCTTTAGCTTACAGGTTTAGCATACACAAAGCATACAGTTCTGCTAGTAACAGATGTGAGCCAACACATGATTGCTTTACCCCCCCACCGTTAAAGCAACCCATTGTGCTCACTGGAAATGAGAATCTTACCGACTGTCCTGTTACTGTCTTTTTATCTCCAGGGCCATTCCACACTTCAAGCATCACAGGACTTCAGCACACTATTAACATGGATGGCAGAGACGAATTCACAGAAGACAGTGAATGCTGCAGCAACAACTCCCAGGAAGTCCAAGGGCAGGATAGCTTCTCAGGTACAGGATAGAGGGAAGGGTCAGGGAAGGACTGTTGGACTCTGTAGGAATGTCCTTGGAATGAGGGGTGTTAGTGAGAATAAGCCCTGCCCTGTGTTTTGTTGTCTGTCCGTATTGATAGGGCTGTGTTTGCCTCCATAGAAGACAGCGATAGTGACCCCGAAAACCACGGCGAAGACTCGTCCTCCAACACCTCTGCTGACGACCACATGACCACCAAGAGAACGCAGTGCCTCCTACAAGGAGCAGGAGTCAAAGAGGTGAGAGGGCTGCTAATTTAGACACCTTCATTCTAGTGTTTGTTATGATGGTGCTTTGAATAGCAATAATGTTTATTTCATTCTAACAAATACAAAAAAGGGACACGCACAAAGGTTGTGGTAAGGTCCTCATAACTGGAAGAAGATTTTATTTATTTCTCACTGTGTACTTCTTTGAAAATGACTTCTTGGCACATCATCAAGTAGTTTGAACACAACTTATGCATTACACTGTAAGCGACCATACTGGTAACATTGTGGTGTGGAATAAACATCCAAACAAAACACGACAGAGATAAAAAAAAAAAAAAAAAAAAAAAAAAAAAAAAAAAAAACCACAACAAAAAAAAAAAAACAAAAAACAAAAAAAAAAAAAAAAATGAAAAAAAAAAAAAAAAAAAAAAAAAAAAAAAAAAAAAAAAAAAAAAAAAAAAAAAAAAAATGAAGACAAGTACCTGCCCTGCATCTGTTTGATTATGAAATATGTGGTTTGTAAACAAGTTGGTAGGCGTGGGAAGACTTTATCAACTCTCATCCATCAGCCGTGCATGAAAAAGAAGTCAATGTGAACCGTAATTTGCATCTAGATGCCCACCCTGCCATCTGCTCCAGTTTTATTATATTTAATTAGGTTCATGCATCTGTGAATTTAAAGCTAATGTGTTGTGCTAGAGGAAATTCCAGATATTTATCCTGAGATAACCGGAAAAGGAAGTACTGATATTTGACATTTTCAGTGTTTCTCCCTCACCATAATCTTTCTATTTGTATGAAAAATAACAATTGACTTAATAATGCCAACTTTTGACATTTTTGTTTTACTACTTTGAGATGACAAGAGTAAAACTGATAGATAATCAGTTAAAAGACATCACTACTATTGTAAAAGTGGAAAAAAGTAGTGGGCTACCTACTCAGTACACCTACAGGAGCCATGGAAACCAATGCCATGAAACCTCATGCAGTTACTGAGTCAGCAGAGCGTTGGTGACTTTTATGCACTGCTCTGTAACTTTACATGATCTGCCACATTCACAGATGAGTTGCTGTGGTTCCTAAAAGCTTCCACTTTGCAATAATACCACTTACAGCTGATCGTGACTGTTTGTGAGGGAAGAAATTTCATGAACCGACTTGTCCTTGCAACACTGGCATCGTTTTACAGCACCACACACGAATTCAGAGAGCTCTTTAGAACAACCCATTCTTTCACAAATGTTTGTAAAGGCAGACCATGTGGCTGTTTGATTTTATAGACCTGTGGCAATGGTCCGAGAACACCTGGATTCAAAGATGAAGAGGTGTGGCCCAATATTTTTATTCAAAAGTGCCCTTTGAGTTATTAGACACCCCAGGTTCAGCCAATATGTTTTGTGCCTGCACCTTCTGTTTGAAAATGTTCTGTGAGTCACATCTGTCTCAGCACACAGTGTGATGTCACCATCAGTGAGTCACCGGGACTTGTGTGAATTTTGCTCAGTCATATACTCAACACATCATCATCCACTTGTGAAAATGCTCCAGACCAAAACAAGGCCCATTTTAGTGTGGTGCTTATGTTTTCACTGCCATAATACAAATTGGAAATTTTAATTTGATAAACAATTCAGATTTTTGATTTACTGCTGTAAGATGTTTTGATGTAGGTGTAAAATCATTTGAATGTAGTGTTAGATGTGCTTTGGAAATGAGTTTAAATGCTTCTTGACTTTCCTCAGGAGAGCGAGGAAGGGGGAGAGCACAGCAACAACTTTGTTTGTCCTCTCTGCACGCTGGATTTCAGCAGCCCAGAGAAGCTCATCTCCCATGTCTACCAGGTGAGAATAACATTGTCTCAACTGCTCTAGTACAGAACCAAAAAAAGAAGTGCAACTTTCAAAACCGTGTGGCAGCAGCCTATCTGCTCTGCAGTCTGTCTACTTTGTCATACAGCTGGATAGGATTTTAAATTGGTAATGTTTTCTTTTTATGGATTGTGGGAATAGTACTTGATCGTTAACTGTAATTGTTATTGGTGTAATAAATTTGGTTTAGAGTCGTCTCCCAGCCTTTTTCTTATGTAAACTTTGTATAAACGGTATGCTGTTTGCATTATAGTACCATGCATAACAACCACAGCATCAATTATAACTGTAGTTGTTGCAGTCATGACTTTAAATATTATAAGTTTTACTTTTCAAGTTCATAATATTTTAAATTTATATTTCCTTTGTTATTTTATCTTTTGTAAACATTGGGGGTTTTGGGGTTTGGTTTTTTTTGGTAATCTTTTTCTAAATTCTGAGAATCGCCTGCAGTAAAAAGTTATCATATCGTTTAAGTTTGCTGCTTTTCTCATCTCTGTTTGCTGTCTTTTAACAGCACACGACTATGATGAGCAACACCAAGAGCTATGTGTGCCCAGTGTGTGGGCGAGCCCTGAGTTCGCCCGGCTCACTTGGACGGCATCTTCTCATCCACTCCGAGGACCGCCTCTCCAACTGCGCTGTCTGTGGTGCACGCTTCACAGACACCAACAACTTTAACAGGTTCAGCTCATCTCTGCTGTAGCTCTCATCTCAGGTCCTAAATGCAGATTGTTTTAATTAAAAAAAAAAAGAAAAAAAGAAAGACTATAGATGTTGTGATATAATTATACTAACAGGGTCCTGAAGTTTCTGTGTTTATTTAGTGTTTTTTATTTGATTGTTTGATTTATCTTTAAAATTGTAAATCATTATCTCATAATTTCTCCCTTTATGACAAGGTGAGAAGACACCACTGATTCAGAAGGATGAGCAATTTAAAATGAGGTGTTTAAATTTTTCTAGCATCTAAAAATTGATTCTGGCAAGAGGGTAACATAGAAACAAAAAAACTGCATGCTACTTTTCTTTTTTTGTTTTTTAAAGGCAAACCTTTTCTTTTGTCGAACCTATGAAAATATAAATTGAGTAAAAAGAAGTCAAATTTTCTCTTTAACACATTATAATAGAATGAGAGAGTAATGGTTTTCAAAGTGTGGGATTAGACAGAATGCAGAACATGAGGGATGAATAAAATTAGTACTGCAATGACAGATTTAATGGAAATAAACTTGCGTGTTGCTTAGCAACTACCATTACATTTCTAATTTAAACGGCACTGACAAGGTCAGGACGCATAGTAGAAGGAGAAGCAGTTTGAAGTGATAAAAAGCAGAGAAGAGAAAAGTCATGAGGCATTACAGTTGGCAGAAGCATTTGCTGCTAAGTTTAGAAAAATAAAACATAAATACTTGTTATTCTAAAGAGAGACAAATAAAGGTGTATCTTAGATGTATTTGGAAAAGCTGTTTCATGTTGTTCCAGCCAGCTACAATAAAGTAACATAACCAGCATCTGGCAAACAGTGTCATCTGAACAGTCACCTCCTCTGAGGCTGTTAAACTTCTCTCCAGAGAGCTGGCCAGAGTTCATTCGACACATGGCTCTTATTCATCTCTGAAGCAAAAACGTTTGGGAAACGACTAGCTCGGAATGAGTCATCTCTTCCCATTTCAGCAAAGTGGTTTCAAGTCATGTCAATCATTGCAGCTTGACAGAAGCTTAATTTTACTGTTGCCTAAAAATATGTGACCATATGGGCCAGGCTAACAAAAATTCAAGGCAAAAACAATGCCTGTCAGTCTGATGTATGAAGCCTTTGTTGCAGGCTGGTGGAAAAAATCCCTGTGGGGTGAAATCTCAGATTTCAGACTGCTCTGAACACTTGGTTTCAGATAGTTTAGTTTTAGGGTTTTTTTTCCCTGCTCTTGGCTCTGTGTAACGTAAGCGAGAGAGTATATCACAGATATCGTGATCTCAGGCACACTTTGGCTGTGCACACAGACCCACCTATCTGCTGTTCAAAACTCAGAAGAAGGTTAGTTTATAGGGACAGTGAGAGAGCTAAAAGCATTTTACTGAGACACGGTATAAGATGAATACGTTTATTTTAACAGGAAACAAGTCTACTCTAGGAGAGCTCAAACGTTACAGTTTGGAGCTGGAAAGGCTCTATGATCCCTATATTAAAGATTTAGACAGGAGCAAGCCTTCTATCAGGGATCTAATGCTTCTGTGGAAGAGTCCAGACCAAAAAAAAGGATGTTTACCTGATTGATGTATCCTGTCGTAGGGAGAAGCTTAAAGAAGTCCTCGACACAACTAGGATGGATTTGACTGGGGGAAGGGACGCCTGTTCCATGTCCCAGTCCCTCTCCAGCAGCCCCATGAGCAGCCCGGGCCCCTGCACTGACTCCTGCCATGGACCGGGCCCCAGTCCCAGTTCGTGTCAGGGTCCTTGCCCGTGCCAAGCAGCTAACCCCAATCCCAACCTATGTCAAACCCAACGTTCCTGCCAGGGACAGGGCCACATCTCAAGCCAGTGTCAAGGCCCAAGACCATGTCATGGCCCAGGGCCAGGATCAGGACCGTACTCAGCTGCAGGACCGTGCACGGGCTCCGACCAGGGACCCACGTTTCCCTCACTGCCCGATAGTCTCCTCTCTGAAGGGCCATCCCTTGCCTCAATCCCTGATGCACTCAACTCCTCCTCTTCGGGCCTTCCTCCTATTCTTGACATCCTGAGCCCTATGCCGGTGTATCCTGCCGGAGTCCTGCTGGTGTGCAACAGCTGTGTGGCCTATCAGCAGCTAGTGGCGGCCCAGTCACCGATGCGAAAATGGGCTCTGCGTCGGAAGAACGAGCCCTTGGAGGCCCGACTGCAGCGTCTGGAACGTGAGCGCACAGCAAAGAAGAACAAGCGGGCGTGTGAGACGGAAGAGGAGAGGGAGCTGAGGCGGCTGCGGGACCGTGAGGCCAAGCGCATGCAGAGGATGCAAGAGACGGAGGAGCAGCGGGCACGCAGGCTGCAGAGGGACAGGGAGGCCATGCGATTAAAGAGGGCCAACGAGACACCAGAGAAGAGGCAGGCCAGGCTGATCCGCGAGAGGGAGGCAAAGAGGATCAAGCGACGGCTAGAGAAGATTGACCCTGCTCTGAGGACACAGATAGAGCACGATCCTGCTGCCATGGCTGCCCTCACAGCAGACATGAGTCTCTTCCAGTTCCCCTGCCCTATGCCTGTCCCTTCCATTGATAATGGCCTATTCATGAAGCTGCCCTAATGGGTCCAGGCCACTCGAGTGAGGGCAGAAACCAGTTGGCTTCTCGCAGCATCATTAACCTCTGCACTGCGTCATCAGGCTGCCTTGGTCACAGTGAACCATTCCTAGCTGGTTTCCTTCCAGCTCAATCTGTGTCGAACAGCTTCACACACAAGCTGCTTTGTTAAATACAACAAAAACTTCTTCAAAGTCTTTTTTTTAAACAGCCTAGAAAACCTTGGAAACAGGGATGAGAATGTTTCTTATTGTATGGATGATGACATAAGAGCATGTTGTAAAGAGATTTTATCTGTTCCGTCAGTGGATTAGCAGATTTAACACAGTTCATACTCATAGGAGCAGTTAAATTCCTTTGAGGGGAAATATCATTTGCACATGGACCTTCAGTGACAGGAGAGGGGACTTTGTAGCCACAGCCCCCCCCCCCCCCCTTCCGGTCCTCTCCCCCC
>VVHJ01038921.1:16646-26999 GCA_015107715.1 Tylochromis polylepis | reverse complement strand
AGCCCCTACAATAGTAGAAAGAAACAATCACATGACTCCCTATGAGCAGCACTTGGTGACAGTGGGACGGGAAAACTCCCTGTTAACATGAAAAAACCTCTGGCAGAACCAGACTCAGGGAGGGGCAGCCATCTGGTGCAACCAGGGGGAGGTGAAGAAGAAGAGAGCAGAGAGAGACAGGACAAAAGGCAAACTATGGAAGAGAGCCAGAGTTTAATAATTGCTTATGATATACATGTGGTCCTTCCGTTGATCCCTCTACTGTTCTCCAAAGTCTCATCAGAACTTGTCTCAATGGAAGGGCATTCTTGAGGAAGGGAAAAAAGGCTGAGGTATGCCAAATTGCACAAGAACTGGACTAACAGACATTTGCAACAGAACTTACAAGCTTTTGGCTCAGATTGTCATGCCATGGAGGTCAAGAGAGGTCATTGAGTGTCTGCAGTCATCTATAATACATGATGGAGGCTCTGTCATGGTTTGGTGCTGAATTTTAGCTAGTTGTGTTGGAGATCCTGATGGAACTGGTGGAATTACCAGTGCAACAAAGTACAGTCTAAAGCAGTCACAGATTCGACATACAATACCATTTGGAAAGTATCTCATTGGCAACGGCTTCATTTTTCTGCTTGACCATGATTCCAAACACTCCCATTCAGTAAAAGTAAACCTGGACAGAAAAACACAGAACTGAACACTCTCAGCCAGGGACTAGGCCTCCTCAGAGCTCAGACCTCAACATTATTGAAGCAGTTTATAATCATTTTGAAAGAGAACAGACAGCAATAAAAAATCCAAAGAAGAGCTTTGGAGTGTTCTTAAAGAAGCCTGAAGAACTATTCCTGAACACTAGTTAAAGAAATGTCAAGAAAGCACCTCCAAGGGAGTTCAGGCTGTGTTGAAGAATAAAGGTGTTCATACCAAATGTTAACTTTCAAGCTTGTTAGAATTGCACAAAGTCTGTTTTTGCCTTATATGCTGTATCCTCATGTATGTCACATGTCAATAAATGTCCTATTTCGCATTTTGACTGAAAAATATAAATATATGAAGGCTGGCTGAAGACTTTCACAATACTGTACATTATCATAAAATGTATATACTCTTTCACAGTACTGCATTTTGATACTGTTCTCTGTTAGGCAAAAAGCTTCATGGTGGCGACCTATCAGGCGAGTCAGAGGTCAAGATCAGCTCTAGATGGCCAGGAACCAGCAGAGATTTGCTTCTCTTCTTCTTGTGGTCAGCACAATTTTTTGCTCACCTTTCTTGTCACTCCCACAAACACAGAGTTTTCTGAGAGATAATCACTTAGTTGTGTAGCAATTCTCCCTCTGGGATTTATATTTAGAGACAACTGTTCAGAGTATTGTCACTGGAAGCAACAACAAAAAATACATTTTGGAGGATCATTTATTTTGACTGTCATAGACAAAAAAGATGGATGTAGCTTCCTGGTTGGAAAAATTAAGCTACTGCAGGAATACTTTAAACCTGTGTCTACTTTTTGTCTTAAAGTCATTGCTAATTATGAAATGAGCAAGTCTGTTTATGGTCTGACTGAAGGTACAGTCAGAAAATATTCACTAATTTCTAATGACTAATGGCTAACTTTAGCAAATTTTCTAACTGGCCAGTGACTAGCAGTTCCAGGAAATGGTAAAGGTTATCGTGAAAAATTATCTGACATAAGAATTTTTATAATTAATTCATAACAGTAGCAGAAGCCATAAAGGAGCAATTAGCTATAAAGACTTAAAGGCACCAGGTTGTAAACATATTTATCTGTACTCTGAGTTTGGGCATTTTAATTAACATGGTGGTCTGTTGCTTTTGGAGCCAGTCTCAAGTAATACTTGGAGGAGCTGTAGCTTTTGGCACTTCTACATTAATTTTTTTTCCTGCTCTTGGGCTTCACATTTATTTGAAGCTAATAATGAATGAAAATAATAACAACAACAAAAGAATGACAGAGAGTTCAGCAACAGCTTCTATCATCCTCAGCTTTCTTCACCCCTGCTTGTTACTGTTTTTGGCAAATAGGCAAATAAACCTTGTTGGCACAGCAGGTGTGGAAATCCTCCAAAATTGTCTTAGTTTTCAGCTCTCTCGTCACTGTGTCTAACTAGCAAAATGTAGCTTATAGGTCTACTCATGTACTACTGACTTGTGACACAGTAAACAAAGTTACACAATTGAAATAATAAGTAGTAGCATAGATGGGCCAGTTGTCCCAGCTTTGTAGCTTAGTACTTGCAGGTTTAAACCCCAAACACATGAAACAAGAGCATTCACCCCCAAAGTTACACAATTGCTCACTCAGTTATTTAAATTGTTTTATTTAAATTGTGGTATAGCAGCTGGTTTGACTGACAGTAATCCGTTCATCAATCCATCCATTTCCCTCCACTTATCCCATTCAGGGTCGTGGTGAGGCTGGAGTCTGTCCCAGGGTACACCCTGGACAGGTCCCCAGTTTGTCACAGGTTTGACTACAGGCACTTTAGAATCACCAGTTAAGATAAGAAGCACATCTTTGAACTGATCACATACTCACGTATCAAATTTTAGCACCTGGTGTTAACTGATTTAACACCATCCCTCAGGTATTTTGTGCTACTTTTACACTTAAATTTGATGCTTAAAAGGTTGAGAAGAAAAATGAAATGCCTTTCTCAGGATGTGGGATATTTCTTTGGAGATCTCTGTTACAGTAAATGGGCCAAACCTGTCTGGCAGGTAGATGGAGCGGCAGCAGTGACAGGTGACAGCTAAAATGACTCCACATCCCGACACTGTAATCAGCCTGTCCGTTCTGCTGTAGACTCTCGCTGTTTCGACTTCTCTGCAAACCAGAAGCAGAAGCTTCCTCCTGCTCCTCCTGCACCCATGTAATCTGTCGACCTCTTTAGTTCAGCGCGCCTCTCGTCCTCCAGCAGCTCCTTGTTGGCTTTGTTAGACTGAGAGAATGGAGGGATAGAGGCTGCCTAATGGTTTTGCCGGGAGCCTTTGTGTTTCGGTATGTGTTACTGGCTGGTAGCCTTTTTCTGACAGGGGAGCTTCTTTATACACGAGGAATAAACAAGTTTTTAATATGCTGCCATGCAAAAATACTCCCTAAAGAAGGACATATTTTTACCCATTTGTGGTTAGGTCTCATGATTTTTCTCATTAACAGCAATGCACGTTCTACTTTTCACAGATTGTCAGAAGTGTTTTTTTTTTTTTTACGTGATTCTGCATTAAAGATGTTTTTGTTGGTAGGGACAAACTGACTTTGGCCATATTTGGAAGCTGGTAGGTGAGTTTGGGTTACATACTGCACCTTTTTAGAAATGAAGAGTCTGGTTTTGAGCTTATGAATGAACTGTGCCAAATGCAACATTTAGCTGGGCATTTATTTATAAAAGTTTATTTTAACTTGGGAAGGTTTTTCTCTTTAAAGTTTAGACTTTATGTAAGTTATTTACATGCTTGTTATGCAGTGATAATAAGCTTGAAGCAGCGACACACTCCCAAACTATTTAGTCCATCAGACGATGCACGGTGTCAATCTCCTCTGCCTTTGCTTTCATTTTGCCTTAAGGAAACATTGGTTTTGTCAGCGCCTATTTCTAACTAAGCGGTCATATACACTTGTAGTAAATAATGAGAGATGTCCATTTAAGTGAATAGAGATTTCTAGATCATGCTTTTATAAGTTACCAATTTGCTTTTTTTTTATTACCCAAAACAACTGATGTTATGAGTAACCACTTAACTATAAAAGATCTAAGTTCACAGTCTGTGTTTTTCCCCTCTAAGTCTGATCCTGCAGGGTCTAGTTGTAAAAAAAAAAAAAAATGTGTTCATTACTTGACTGGTAATAAATCAGTCATCACTTTTTTAGTAGTAAGAGTGAAAAGTGGATTCGCTTTTCTATAGCTGTGTAAAAGACCAGCATCTTCCTAGTCGTAAACTGAAGACTAAAAAGTTTTTACCATTTTAGGTTTTTAGGACAATTCTAAATTAGAACAAAATAAAAGCAAAGCAGTCCTGTTTGTTTAATAGCCAGATTCTTGATGATATGTAAATGAAAGGAAGCAGTGGAACTAAAGACTGTGTCCTTTGACCCTTTGTTGCCTGACTGGTGGTTTACCGTGGAAGGCTGCCATGAACACCAGTGTGTCCAAAGCTCAAACTTCAGCACAACATTCTGAACACCCAGTCACTGGGTAAAAGCCTGAGTGTTGAGCCACACAACTTGAGGAATTAAGTGAGTTGTTTATAGTCTTTTTTATGTCTTTTGAATTAGGTGTGAATTCATTTAGTTTGAACTTCTGGCTTTTTTTTTTGTGAGAAATACTGAAGAGCTGCAATCAGTTAGAGCACAGCAGTGTGTTTAAATTTGGCAAGTCTGAGAAAATATTCAGATGTGAAATGTCAGGCAGAGTGTTGGCAGTTAGCTTTACTATAATTGTGAATCTTCTGTTTGGTCTCTGTAGCAGTTTAATTTCCTATCCCATTCCTGCTGCTTGTTCCGTAAACTTTGATCTGGTCGTGCTTAGCTCTTGCAATTTGTATTTCATGGATGCAATAACACTTTAATTATGCATATGAGTAAACTGCACTAAAAGTCTAACAAAAGAATTCTCAGAACCTTGCAAGTAGCACCAAACGTGCTTTAAGCACTGCACGTGCAATCAAGCTGCTTGGTGTTGGTAAAAATATGTGTTGATATTTGCGCTAAAACTTGAAATCACTTTAAAGCAGCAAACATGTACTACAATGCTGAGTTTGTCCTCCAAAGCAGTTAATTCATAGGAGGATTTGAGTTTCTCACTGTGCAGCCCAGTTGCAGTTGACAGAAGGTGGATGACCCAGCTTCAATCCCAACAACACTCTGATTAAGTCATTTTTGGGTCACTAGTGGGCAGAAGAACTCAGCAGCAAGCCCACAAAAGCATGTAAGACTATTATGTTTTAGTACTGTGTTAGCAAAAAGTTGCCATATGTACATGTCATGTACATCCCACTCCTGACAACACATCCTTACATAAGTTCCTTAGGGATTATTAAAGTTCTGATTGTGATTCTGATGTCAGAGAACACACACTGATCATCTGTGCTATAGCTTCATATCTCTGCTCCTTGGTAGTACAGCTAAGAGAGATTTCCTGATTTGAACAGCTAGTTAAAAATGTATTAAATGTATTTATGTATATTAAATATACACATTGCTTACAGTGCCCTGCTTGCACTTCTACAATCGGATGTTAACAGCTAAATAATGATACTAACATATTATGGAAAATACATAATTACTGTATCTGTATGTTTATCATTACCATCTACCTGCAGCAAGGTAGATGTTAAAAGCCAAGGCTTGTGGCATGACATGGGCATCTGACCTGACTTAAAGAGCTGTAGGTTTCAACTCATGGTGTCCACTTGGGTTCAATGAAACCCACCAATTAAAATCGAAGCCTGTATTTCATTTGTTTGTTGTGAATGGAAGTGAATGCGATGGCCTTGAAGGGCCCAGGCTGTGAATTAGATGACAGGTGATGTTCATAAACAGGGTTTACAAGTAAGGGTGCATTGTTTTTGCTGAAGACCACTTTGACCTGACCTGCGTTATACACATTGACTGTTGATTGACTGGCATGAGGACACCTGTCTAGCCCACAGTAACAGTGTTTTTGTTGTTTTTTATAATTCATCCTTTTGTCCAAGACACATTTGCATGTAATTATGACCTTTGTTCTCAGCTGACACTATGAAGCGAGTAAAATGTAGCTTTATGTTTACTGTTCAGGCCATGGATCGTGGCCATGAAGTAGAAAATAAGACAGCAGTAAAAAAAACAAAAACAAACAGAAACATAAGACTTCGCTTCTAAGAAGAAGCGAGGCCGGTCCAGACAGCACACCGACCTCGGGCTGGGCAGGTCCCTCACACACCCCGACCTCCGGCCCCGGCTGAGCAGGTGAGTGAGCCGGTGGTGGACGCGGACGTTGCTCAACAACCCTCCTCTGGGAAGCAGGAACGGGTGCAGGCACCTGTCGGGCACCAGCTGCTCCCACCTGAGGAGTGGGTATGGGTGTGGAGGCAGGCTGCGTCCTGGCTGGCCCGGGTGCTGGAACAGACTGGGCACCCACCACTCCCATGCGGTTGAGGGGCGCCGTGGCCAGGAACCAATCCGAGTGGCCAGACTCTCTATTGTCTGCATCCGGTGCTCGGACCGGTCCTGCAGCTTGTCCCACTGGCGATGAAACACCGCCACCTGCTCCCTCTGCATGGCCGCCAGCTCGGCCACCATTTGGGCCAGCGCCTCCCCTGGCTGGCCCAGACGTGGTTCCTCGATGCCACGCTCCTGGGTTTCAGCACCATTGTGGCATATGAATGATGAACCCAACCACATTATCGTTGTGGTTGTCGTACTTTTCAGCTCCCAGCCGAGCACATCAACAACAACAACAACAGTCAGGACCCAGTTCAGTCCTTTTATATGCAGGGAGGCGTGATGAGGTGATGCAGCTCAGGTGTGTCCACCTCCCCCGCAGCCGCGGTACCAACCACGCCCCGCCACAGCCATGTTTTGCTTTTTCTCCACCTCGGGGCCTCCATAGTCATGGTACAACTGTACTTTCAGATTTCTTGCTCACCTAGGACTTCATGATGCATGTAGGGCTTAAAAAAGTGTTCTCAAATGTACTTAAAAAAATAACCTCACTCCCCTTACCTGCCAGCTGTATGTTTCTACTTGTCATTCATGGTGTGTGCAATTGACTGTGCAGAGATACCAGCTGCTGAGCTATTGATTCTGGCACTGATTAACCAGTGGATGGCTTTGCTGGCACAGTTTGCTGGCACAGTTTTCCAAGCCAAGTGAGGTCAAACAGGCATATCATTTTGTGCTTTTATATTCTGTCTCTGGAACAATTGTTCACAATTTAAGCACACTGCTAATAAATACTGGGTTCATCTTTTCACCTTCGACACAGTAAGCTGTTACATCATTTCACTGGGCTTCACAAACTGTGTGTGTTCACGTGTGTGTGTGAGACACATGTTCAATAAAAGCATCATATAACAAAGTCTGTGGGAACATTTGACACATGTTAGTCGTTGATGTTAGCTAACCAAGCAAAACACCCTGCATTAGTAGTTCAGCTGCTACTTAGTATGGTATGGCACATTGTATGAATTATTATACTGTAACTGTTTGTCCTTCTTATTGTGTATTGTGTGATTTTGGCAGAGTACTGCAATCTAAATTGATTACACCACAACGGCTTTTTTTTTTTGATAACCATTTTTTTCACCAGCCTGAACCTTTGATACAGAGTTTACACCAAATTATGACTCTGTCATCTGAATGAATTAGACCAGGCAACCTTTTTCCAATCTTCTTCCAATTTTCGTGATCAGTGTGCATTGGCCTCACTTTCCTGTTCTTTTATGTCATGGTGATGAATGACAGTAATATTGCCGGGTCACTATTAACATTTTGAGTTAGCAGCATAGATGAAATGACGACACAATGCTTAATGAAAAAAAAAACTATGATACATGCAATTAAAAAAATACTTCAGGGTATTTGTATATGTAGGACATTTACACAGAAGACCAAATTAAGACTCTACAACAACAGTGTAAATCTTTCTTTATGTGTCTGAGTGTTGGTGCACTTTGAAAAATAGCACCCAAGATGTCTGGAACATGTGCTGAGGATGCCACAAAGAGCAACACCCCCTGAGAAGAGAAAGAAAAGTTGGCCAGAGAAAATATGGAGAGTGATTGAGCTGATTGAGCTACTTGTCTTTAGTAGGAACAGGCACAAGCAGCAGCAAGAGAACAAGATGGGTGGAGGTTGCAAGATTCAGCCTTATGTCCCAAGGACTAATGGATAAAAATGGCTCTTTATAAAAGATCGTTGTCAAGATTGTTGACCCCTTCAGTGGATATGTTAATGGGGAGTCTTCTTCATACACAAAGGTTAATTATAGAGTTCAACAGGGTTCTGTGCTAGGACAAGTTCTGTTTACATAATACATCCTTCTCCTGGGCAGTATAATTACAAGGCATAGCATGTATTTTCACTGCTATGTAGATGATACCTAGCTTTATCTTTCCATGAAGCCAGATAACACCCTGTCTTAGAGTGATGATGAGCTCCCCAATACAGCACTTAGGTCTCAGACTGTTGGCTTACTTGTGGTTATTTAAAAGTAGTATGGAAGCCAGAGCCTTCAGCTTTCAAGCCACTCTTCTGTAGAGCAAGCTCCCAGCTTGGATTCAGGAGACAGACACCCTCTCTACTTTTAAGATTTGGTCCAAGACTTTCCTTTTTCACCCAGCTTATAGTTAGGGCTCAATCAGGTGATCCTGAATTCTCCTTTAGTTATGCTACAATAGACTTAGGATTTAGGACCTTGGATGCATTTAATTACGAGTTATTATTAATCTCTGTCTCTCTTTAACAGCGTGTCTTTTGTCCTGTTTTCCTCCCCTCACCCCCAAACAGTCACAGCAGATGGCTGCCCAGAACCTGGTTCTGCTGGAGGTGTTTTCCTGTTAAAACTGAGTTTTTCCTTCCCACTGTCACCAAAGTGCTTGCTCATAGGGGGTGGTCTGATTGCTGGAATTTCTCTGTATTGTTGTAGAGTATTTACCGTACAATATAAAGCACTGTGAGGCAACTGTTATTGTGATTTGGTGCTATATAAATAAAATTGAATTGAATTGAATTACATTTGTGTGGCTACAGTACAACAAGCATATAAATTATGAGAAAAATAAGCTCTGTGTTTCTTCGCTTAAAGAATAATTCTAGTGTATTGCATCTCTGTTTCACAGTAATGAGGCTTTGTGTCGCAAACTGGCATGTGTGGGTTAGGTGAGTGGGTAAGCTACCCTGGTGACAGATCCCTAAAGCAGTTGACAAAACAGATGACTAGTTACTGTCTTGGTCACACTCAAGTAAGGGAATGTTTTTAAAATTGGGCATGCACCTATTTCTCATCCTTTTTCACCTTGTTCACTGACTGCCATCTGCCTTTTGGCAAATTAGACGATTATGTCTTGTCAGTTTTGGCCTGCAAAAGTATAATTTTGATGTCTTGAAACTAAGACTGAGTTAGTTCATTCTGAGCATATGGGCTTGTTCAAAGATGGTGGACTGAAAAATTCTGAGCTACATAATTTGAAAAAAAAAATTCCTTGGTATAAAAAGACAGAAAAAAATCTGCTATGGCTGTCATCTACATTGATATTTTAAATATTGGTATTTTCTCAGAATTTTACAATCACTAGTTTCCTGTTTAGAATGACTTATGTTAAAATTCTACTTTTTCAGTCTGTGAGGCATGCTGACAAGGTTTTTGTGGCTGTAGTTGTTTTATAAGACTTGTTCATAAGGTGTTATCAAACCTTTTCTGGAACGAGCCCTTTCAGAGCTTACCTTCAAAAAAGTTCACAGCCCTCCATCATATTTTTTAATTAATCATTAAAAATAACAAGTTTAATTTTATTGTCATCATACCATCAGAAAGCTTTTATTTCCTTGACCTAAATAAATTATAATTACTCATCTTAGTTTTACTTATTAACAGTGTGCAGCAGTTAATTATTTTAATATAGTTTTTCTTCCCTCTCTGCTACAGGACTCGTCCACTCAAGAAGATGCTATAGAATATCCACCTGCATCAAATCATTCATACTCAGCATATATAGTATATTCCCCTGACATGACCTCCTCTCCTGTGCTGGATGCTGACCCATTACCCCTCCTTCAGCTTCAGGAGGTGGACTCCAGTAAAGCCACGGAGAGGGTGAGCTCCCCGGGACTTCTGCCTGCTATGTACAGCCCTCCTGTGGGCATGGACAGCCACGCCGTCTGCATTCCCTCTCCATACACAGACACTAACCATGACTATAACCACGGGCATGGACCTTTGACCTTCTACAGCCCCTCCATGCTGAGCTACACCAGGCCACCCATCACTGACAGTCCATCATCTCTGTGTCCTCCCCTCAGCCCCTCAGCCTTTTGGCCTTCCCACACTCACCACAATGTACCTTCGCTTACTCTGCACTGCACTCAGCCTCTCGTTTATAATGAACCCAGCCCACATGCACCCTGGTTTGATCCCAAAGTTCACAGTATCAGCCCCAGCAGGTAAGATTATTGACAACACAGGCACTGATGAAAGCTGTTATTGTGTCAGCTGAATTTAGCTCAAGTGGCAGTAAAATTCAAAGACCTAGTTTCCTTTCTCTTCTGCTTATCCTTGTGAGGTTCGCGGGGGGGGGGGGGGGGGGCGGGCCCCCCCCCCCCCCCCAGGGGGGGGGGGGGGGGGGGCACCTCGC
>VVHJ01038917.1:5299-16569 GCA_015107715.1 Tylochromis polylepis | reverse complement strand
CCCCCCGCAATGGCTCTGCGCCCCCCCTAGGGGGCGCGCCCCCCACTTTGGGAACCACTGCAGTAGGACAAAAGTAGGGTATGGTTACAAACAGCAGCACAAATCCAGTGTTTTTCTTGTCATTTGGCAAAGTTGTTTTAACTCGTAAGCCTGGGGGATGGTTTACGTCGCTTGTGAGAGGAGGGGAAGCAGACGCGGAGGAGAGCTGAATACTGAGACAAGCTCCTCTGCTTGTTAGTAAAGTTTAATTTGATGTGACAAATTTGTCTCTCTCTGTTCTTCTCCTTCAGGCATTTCTGTATTAGGCGTACTTCTCCTTTAGCTGAGAAGCAATACAGATTAACAAGACAGATCGAGCCTCCTCTGGCTCACAAAGTTTACAGTTATCATGTTATTGTCACCAACGCTGAGATGTGATTTGTTACTCGGGCATGTTCCTGATTGCCGTTTGCCTTGTGATGTTGCAGAGGGAGTTAACATTAAAGCAAAGAATAGCAGCGTGTGCAGGAAAGTTCAGGAAATTGTTGTAGTATGTGATGTTTGTACACCTGTGGAGATGGCAGAGTATTACTCGAATAACATTGTGCTTTCATCTCAGTATATGAATAGATTTTAACAAGCCTGTCCTGGTATTTAAAGGACCTGATTTCAGACTCTTCTCTCATCCTATCATGGTGTGCTTCTGCAACATGTACAACCTTCTCCAGCTGTTCTGTGACCCATGCTGACATCTGACACACCAAAACAAAGCTTTCACTCTATAAAGACTTTCTGTTATTTTCCTTTCTTTTGCTTTTTCTGAGGCTTTCATGAGCGTGAGATATGAGGAAGCTTTCCTTGGTTAATTCTTTGAACTTTTTCTAGACTGCGCTTTGAGTTTAAATGTCAGCCTGCTGCCACCAAAGCACAACGATCTGGACAAATTCTCACACTGCTGTTTGAAGCTGTGATCCAGTTATCTCAGTGGATTCCTCCTTTGGGCGCTTGATCTCTGCTACATCATTATCTTACAGCTAAATTTGTCCGTTTCGCCATCTATTTTCAGCTTGCTCCCCAAGTGCCCACATGAGTCATGTTGCACTCCACATCTCCAGCTTAAGAAGAGGCTAAAAGCTGACAGACTGCTGCTGGTAAATATAGGCACAGTGATTTTAAAAGAAGAAAGAAAAAGCCTTAACCACAGAAGTGGAAGACAAGACACCTCAAACACTGGGCTGTCTGTGGAATTAATAAGTCAAATGTGGTGGTTTGAAGGTAAAAATGGCCCATTGACACAGATGTGTGGTATATGTAGTGACTTCTGCATGATGTTAAATAGCTGTCAGTCTGATGAATTGCTTATTAACATTACTAACATTAAGTGACAGACGTCATGATTTGTGACATTCACCTGAGGAATAACAGTAACGTTTGAGGTATGTGACAAATAAGTCAGAGAAGTTGAGGCATGTTAGCACAGGCTCCGAGTGCTGCTTGCACATGTAAAACATCACCAAGTGTGCCTTCTTTGTGCTCGCTGCACTCGAGGTAACCTCACTGTTGACAACGTTTCGTGCATTACTGACCCCGATCCTAAATCCTGCACGTGTTGTTGAGGCATTGTCGATAGATTTTTAGAAAACTCATCAGGGGGGAATATCTGCCTTTTCTGCAGGAGTGTCATCACGAGTCCCGGAGATCATGGCGACCGGAACCCACTCCCCCGGCGGGCCAAATGGCATAATCCGGAGCCAGTCGTTTGCGGGCTTCAGCACACTTCAGGAACGGCGCTCACGGTAAGCAGAGATCTTCTAAGCTGTTCAGTAATGATCAGCTGGAGTTACTCATTTCTAAAACCATAATCTGGGTCACATGGTGAATAAAAGACTGATTTGAAAATGACACAACATGGTGCTACTTCTGTGTCAGCGTTTAATAAATAGGTTATAAACAGTAGAAAAGTAAGTAGCTCCAAAATAAATCAAACCGACATCATAGAGATTACCTTGATACTTCTTAAGCATCACCTGGATGTTGTTGTTAGATGTTCTAGTAAAAGAAAGTTTGAGTTCTACTGTTTATAAATTACAATAAAACAAAATAAATGAATGAAAAGATTAAAACTAACCTCACTGAACTAAATGATTACACACGCACATAGCACAATTCAAGAGTCTGTGATGCCGGCATTGTCGACAGAGAGGGGACAACTGTAAGAATTTGCCAAGTGGAAACAGAAATGGTGAAAGAGAAATTAGACCCATAAAAACCAAAACTCTCTATACAGTCTCCATACTAGTCTCTATACATGGAGAAGACGTGTACATCTCTTCACACCCATGTATGAATCATATTAGTTATCACTTCTAAAAGACAAAACAAAAGATTTCATTCCGACAAAAGGAATTTAATGACTCAAGGATATGGAGCCGGCCTTCATGGTGATCCACGAGCCACAGCAAGTCTTGAGACCTGTGAAAGAAGTGAATTCTTAAGTGGTGATCGTCACTCTGTCACATGACGTATTGTCGTTCATAGCCCGGAGTTGGTTTCGAAAAGTTAGAGATGGATAAAGTTCTCGAGAGATAGGAGTTTCTTCTGTGTGCTTTCCTGTTTGACTCATCTATGACAGCGCTCTCCATTATCATCACAAGACAAAGCCTGCTCACAGTCTCAGACATACCATATATCTTATAATCTTACACTTCTGATTGTCAGTGTCTGGGCCTCTTCAGCAGTCCTGGTCCTGCTGAGAGAAGTGGCTCCTTTCTCTCTGCTCAGACAGTGAATGGAGTAATTGGTTCTAATGACTCGCTGTGTGGGCGACTGACAGCGACAGACAAGTTATCATCCTGATAATGAGCGAGGTGGAAAGCTGCACAGATATAGCTCCTGAAGCCGCTGGAGTGTGCCAGCGCCTGTGTGGGCCCCTCTGTTACTGTAATTGAGAAGGGACTTTCCATGTGTGCGTCCATGTGTGAGTTTTGCTTGCACTTCTGCGTGTTTGCATGATGCAGAATTTGCACTTTGTGAGCACAAGGATAAATTCACCATTATGCATGATTTCCTGTATGGAAGTGTTGACATGTATGGTTCTGTATATGTCCCTGCCAAGAAACCCTACTGCACCAGAGCTTGCATGACCCCATGGCTATGCGCCGGTCTCATTCGGTGTTGCCCTACATTTGTGGCAGCTATAAGCTTCACTTGTGCCGCTGCTGGCACACAGCAAAACGTGGCACATTCCAGCTTGTCTAGTGCTGGAATTGGTTGTCGTTGTGTCCCTGAAATGACTCTCGGATCATTTCATTAAGACTGGGGAAATGTCATTTGTCAGCTAAATCCGTAATGGTTTTAAAAGCTGAGATGTGCATGCGTGGGAAAGATGAGTGTGACCTAAAATGGATTAATGTGAGGAGAGAGAGACTCGTAAGGTGGTTCTGCCACTTAGAAAACTCTGCCCCTTTTTTCAGCCACAGATATGAGGCTTAGAAATGGTACAGTCTTAGGCATGAAGACTAACTGAAAACACATTCAACTTATCAGCTTGTTCCCAAAAGCTTGTTTCAAATCGAAAGGAGGCAGTTGAGGTGGTTCGGGCATCTGGGATTCCTCCTGGGTGCCACTTGAGTGAGGTATTCTGGTCAAGTCCAAGACCCAGGAGACCCTGGAGAGATTACATGTCATACGGGTAATTTGGGAACACCTTGGTGTCACCCTTGCAAAATCTGGATGATGTAACCATGGAGAGAGAGGTTTGGGCATCTCTGCTTTGACTTCTGACCTCGTCACTCGGACTTGGATAAGCGACAGATGGATATGTGGATGGGAGAAACCTTCCTTGGTTGCTGGTAAAATCTTTCTTAAAGGCTTCAACTTGAATGCATTCAGAGGGTTGTACCTACAACCTGTCATATACGGTTATGTCCCCTGTGGCATAGGTCAGTCAACGAAAAATCATACTGACTTTTCAGCCATCAGGGCTAAGCTCTCTATCTCATAATATAATAACATCTGCCCCAGCACTCTCTTTCACCCTGCTTGCTTGCAGTGAATTATCAAGAAACACAAAAAGCTACCATTTGTCGCACAGTCAATCATTTGTATTACCTATATTCATCTGTTTTCCCTAATATAATGTCAACTAGCAGTTAAGCACAATAATTACTGAGAAATAATACTAATGGGCCTCTTCTTCATCATGATTTGATTTTACAGTTTAAATGAGCGAAGAAGCTTCATATGAAGCTTCATCTGCGGGGTTTCTCTGGCTGGTGGAGGGCAGTAGCCTGTGAAGCTTTTACTGGTGATTATTTGTCTAGTTGTTTATTGTTATTAGTAGATCTAAAATGCTCATACTCAAACCATCACGCCTTAAACATGAAAGTCAGCAAAACATCCACACAACTTCGCTTGCTGATTATGTTGGTTGATTATGTTACGTACGGTGGCCCTGAGAGGTCAAATACAATGCAACTTAAGAAAAGCAGCAAACAGAAAAATACCACAAAAGCACACAAAACATGCTGGAAGTTGAATAAAACACAATAGAAGTGTAAAATAAATAAATAAATAAATAAAAAAAACCTCACAAAACACATTGGAAGTGTTTCTGGGGACACGATGAAATGACGGACCGCGTGTGGAAGTGAGAGAAGCAAAAACATGAGACCGATCTGTGTTGTCAGGGAGGAAAAAGATACAGACAATGTGTGTTTTCGTCACATGATTCATACAATACTGTAGACACATGTTTGCTGTTAGCCGTTTACTGTTTGTCACTTCCCGCAGCTGGGCCATCACATTATTGTTCATTTGGCCTCTCAGGGCCACTGTGGATGGGACATGAAAACTGTGTCGAAATTCACATTCAAAGATGTCAATGTGTCAGCCACACAGACACCTTTGACATCTCTGATATGTCAGTTAATTTGAAGTCCACAAAATGCAAACGTTTATAACTTTAAACCAGGCCAATCAAACAAATAAATCAAATGTGGTCTTTTCCTACTGGATTAACCCTGGAAACCTGTTAATATTGCACCTTCCTCCTTATGAATGTAATGACCACGATTGTCTGATCAGTGAAAATTAGATCGGACAAGAGCATATCTACATAATAATCCACCAGTGGACCCCTACTGGTGGTTTTACAGAAAACTCTTCCTCTAAATAATTACTTCATGGTTGATGTGTGGTGGTAAAAAATTAAAGAAAGCTGAAGCTCTACACAAAGTAAGTGAACCCATTTCACGGCTTTTTATACAAATATGACAGCTGTTGATCAAGCTAGTAACTGGATCACATTTGTTCAGTTCTCCCACTTGAGTCAGTCACACATTTGGTCATTTGAGGGAAGAGACTGAAGATCACTTGAATGTCGTTAATCGCCGGGAGGATAAATCTGCTTGTTTGTTTGCAAGTTCACTCCAGCAGAGGATAAATGGCAGCTAGGAGTGGGGGAAGCACATGTTTGCATGTGATTGCACGCCCTCATTAACTGCTCAGGTTAAGCTCTGAGTGTATGATTGTATTTGTGTCTGAATAATATGTAGGCTAAAGCTGTCAGTCACATATGAATGTGTATGCGTGCACTTATGTATGAGTTATTTTGGTGTGAGCAGAGTCAACAAGGCCAATGCATCTGACAGATGAGATGAACTCATGCTGTAACTGGCCCAAGGACATGTTCAGGATGGTGTAAAATAATCTAGAAATATAACTCCTTGCTTTTATTGGCAGCTGGTGGCCTGACACTTGAATTGCTGCAGAGATCCTGTGATAAATATTAGATAAATATAATATGGAAGGTGGTGCCTTTGGGCCTGTGTGATGAGATTTAGGAATTTCTTGTGAAGCACAACCAGCAAACAGTAACTTGTGTGTGTGTGTGTGTGTGTGTGTGTGTGTGTGTGTGTGTGTGTGTGCGCGCAGATGTAACTCATTCATGGGGAACTCTGCAGTGCAGAAGAAGCCTCAGTCCAAGCCTAAGAAGCCCCACCTGTCAGGCCACAAGGGAGGGAGCAGCTCCAGAGAGCCGCAGCCCAAGAGACTGGAGGAGGTTTACACGGCACTCAAACAAGGCCTGGAGTAAGTAACTCATCCACTTGTTCTATGTACACACTTAAGTAGTTAATATGAAGCAAATTCACTTACAGTACACACTATGAAGTCTTCCAAAGTACTTTGAAATGCTCCATTCCTCTTTTTCATTGGACAGCTGTGGACAAGCGGTAACTTTCCATCGATAAATGCTCAACTCGGGCTATTTTTAATTTAATTTTTTTTTTTCCAGAGTTTCAACGTGGAAATACAACAAGAAAAACAAAACAGTGTGCTTAATTGTAAAAAGAATGCAAAAAGGAAAAACATTTGGCCTCTAGATTAGACACTTGACACAAATTCTGAAATACAAAAAGCCTTTCTATGCTTAACACCAGACCTAGTTACTTTTAAAGTTAGTAATTATATAGAAGCCATATAGCAGTTAGTCAGTAAATACAGTAAACACTGTTTTGTTGAAGCATTCTCGACTACAGTGTTAGCAAATTTAATTCAACAGATAGTATTACAGAAGTGCTGCTTACATTTCCAGCACGGTGCATGTGTCACTCTTTGTAGCATTGTTGGTTGTTGTGTTTTTATAATGGATGGACTCTGGTCTTGTCATGAACTGTATATAAAGAATGTTTATGCAGTGTGTGTTTTCCTGGTATAGGGGCTTCCTGGGTAATTACCAGAAGCTTAAGTTTGTGCATTTACAGCCTGTTTGAGCTTGTTGACGTTTGCCTCTGAATGCATTTACAGACCTCCGTAAATGTTTATGTTACACATGTATTTTTTTGGTGTCATTAAGTGATTTTGTAGCAGTGAACATAACGTTGGTGAGTGTATGTACTTCTGCTGCAGTCGTGTTTTAATTCACTGCGAGCGACTTAAGAAGTTTAAAACTTGCTTTATGCAAAGACTGAAGTGTTTCTCTGTTTACCCTGTGTAGTGAATATCTGGAGGTTCATCAAACGGAGCTGGACAAACTCACAGCTCTGATGAAGGACATGAAGAGAAACTCCCGCCTGGTGAGAAATTACTCTGCATTAACTTACATCGTTCCTCACATGTTTACAGCCTGTGAGATTTCACTGACAGCTTAAGCCAAAAATGCTTCACAAAGAAAATGAAAAATGAAAATATATATTACATCAAGTTTTAAACTAATCCTCATGAATGCACACATGGAAAATATTTTTCATTGTTTACACCATCGTGGCTGCCTGATGTGTGCGCACAGAAGAACAGTTTCTTCTTGATGGCAGATAAATGTGATCTACTCTGCGTTGTCCTGAGCTGTCCTACCTTTTAGCAACTCTGTAATTTCATGTGTGTGCCTGCGTGTGTTTTCTCTCCAGGGAGTGCTGTATGATCTTGACAAGGTAAGATGATGCGAGGGTCCACTGTAACACACGCTCAAGTTTGAAGTGTATTGCGTGAATCTTGTAATAACATATTTGCACAAAACATTGTATTTTCTTCACATTTTGTTATATAATATGTAAGTCTTACCTTGTTATAATCTGTTGTGCAAACATGAAAGCAAATGAAGCCAAATTCTGACCTGCAAATTCTTGTGCTGTCTGTCTGCAGCAAATCAAAACCATTGAGAGGTACATGAGACGACTGGAGTTTCATATTAGCAAGGTAAGAGTGTTTGGATTACTTTACAGCTATATTTATTATTTCGTCAGTCTTAAACCACAGAAATTATTTGAGGCGATCTGTATGTGAGTCTTCAGTCTGGCCTTTTAATGTAAGTCTGTGGGGCATTTGTTCAAGAGCTAATTTCAGGTCTGAAACCGGTATTTAAGGCCTCATCCCATCCAGGCAGTCACCCAGGAAACAGAGCACTGATGCATATTTTTACCTGTTTCTAAGTAAATGTTTGATATTTTTAAATTCATCTATTTTATTGGTTAGAAAACATATCAGTGCAGTATTAGCTGTAGCACTCAGCAATTTGGCTGTTCAAACGTAACACCTACCTACATCACATGAAAAGCTCAGAAAAATGACGTCTTGATTTTTGTTTTGTTTTTGTTTTTTGAGCTGTGCAAAGACTGAAGTGTGAAAGTAGTTGTTGACCATGACAGAGCCAGCTACCAGCCCAACACTAGCATAAATGCAGAAACATGATGATACGTGAAGTTTAGATGTTGATTCTGGGTGGAAATTGTTATCCGTGGACAAAGTTTGTTTGTCACGGTCGCACAGAGTTTGCGTGCAAGATGCCAACTTGTCTGCAACCACAAACTGCTAGTCGAATGGTGGCAAATCTTGCAAAAAAAAGTGAAGCAAACTGGAAACGGAGAACGTTCGCCTTCAAAATAAAAGCTGTGCTTCATCACTACAGCTAAAATGTTTCAAAAGGTGGACGTTTTACTTTTAAGGCTATCGGTGTCACACTTTTCATGGTTTCACCACCACTCGGAAAGTAGTTTGTGTTTGCACGCAAGTCAGCGTGTTTGATGCAAACTATGGGTGACCACAGCAATCTGCTGACAACCAACGCAATTGCAAAGTGATTTTCGGTGCAACACCATATCGAGGTTTCTCATGCACGCATTGCTCAAGAGCAGCCCACCATATTGGATGTAATACAACCAGCAGTTGCTAGGGAAAAATGTATATTCCCCAACTGGCTGGGAGTGGTTCCTGGAGGTTTCTGGCTCTTGCTGGGTGAAATCAGTTGCAAAGAAGAATCAAAACCTGTGATTGCTTTGGTTGCTAGCTACAGTTGTCTGTAGTTTGTCGCTAGGGCTGGGTAAATGGTGCCTTTTTCAATTCATCCTGCATTGTACAGTGATCGTGACGTTAGTGGCATCTACAAAATCTCAGCAGCTCTTTGTGACCAATTTCACCTAGCAACCTCTAGCAATGACTCACCAACCGCTTAGGGAATACACTGTTTTTTTTGCAACCTTTGGTTCCCCAGATGTGACTGGTATTTCTCAGGCCTCCGTGACTGAAGTGTAACTCTTAGCCAAAACAAAAAACCAGACAGGCAGATTTCTTAAAATGTTTGTTGTTCTCACAACTTTTCTTCCCACTGGTTTCATGTTGAGTTTATTGAATGAAGCTGCAGTTTTAGGCGTAACTTCACTAGCTTTTTGCTGCCATTAGCTTAGCATTTCTGCTCTTCTAATCTGTTTATATATTAGGGACGTTTCCAGCTGTTTCCATGGTTGAGGCAAAAACATCTTTTCTGAGGTTGCCAGGTAGGGATTTTTGACCCCCTGTATCCTCTTTGTAGTCACCTCACAGGTTGCCATTTGGGGACATTAATCCCCTACAAGGTTGTGACTTTTCTTCCACATCACCTTTTGTGGAGCTTTAATGGTCTTCCTCGCTGTGTATCAAATCAGATGTGACAGCAGGGAATCAGAGCACACACGCCCAAACAACAGTGCAGCTCCAAAGGTAACCATGGTTACCCGGAGACAGAGCCTTTGAAGTCCTGATGAGCTCGACGGGGTCGTCTGTTGGGTGGCGTTAACCCTTTATGTTCACATACATCCCGACTTAGACTACAAAACCCACCTTCAGAGCATTAGTCCCAAAAGCACACACAGGTAACAACACCACAACAGACAGACAGCGTGACTGCGATTCTGGATCTTGCTCCACTTTGACTTTGATAAGAGAGAAAAAAGAACACAAGCAGAGTCGGCGCTTGTTCTGTCTTGTGACGGATGCTGTTAAACAAACACGTACTGCTTAGCGTTATTCTTAAGCTCTTCTGTTCTTTCACGCTCCATGCAAAAATAGATTTGAATGAAAGGGTAAATATTTGAAATAGCAATGAAGTGTCTGATTTATCGTGCCATGTAAAAAGCCTCAAAAGCTGAAGTGTAACTACAATTAAGCCTAACATTCAATCGGTTTTTATTTATACTTACCCTGCACAGTCAGGTAGTATCAGAGATAAAATAGTTTAAATAAAAGTCTCAAACTTGTGACTTGACAAATGGTTTGTCTTTATTTTTAAATTAATCAGATTCTAATTTCTCTTCTAATTAAAAGTAATACAGCTCGTATTAAAGGGCCCAAAAGTGTCCAGAGAAAATATCCTCTTGATCATTTCTACATGCCTAAATGCATTGAGTTGCCTCCATGTGATTGGCTGATTAGATATTTGCATCAACAAGCAGCTGACCAGGTGTATCTAATGGAGTGGCCGGTAAGTGTATTTTGTAAGGCTATTTTGGAAAATAAAAGTCATTTTCAGCCCAAACTTTCTTTCATCATCACTCACTTTCAGAGCTGCATGTGAGAGCACAAATATCCGGTTCACTGGGCGCCATGTGTGCTGCACCCAGACTGTACCCTCTCCTAAAAAAAACAACAAAAAAACACACGTCTGCAGGGGACTGTCACCTGCAGACATGTGTTCAAGGGCATCTTTGGCCAATGTCCTGACCTGATTTTTCCCGACACTGGGCAGAACTCATGTGTGAAAATATAATGTAGAAAGAACTTCAGCATCACACAGACTGACTTAAACTGTACGCATCAGTAACCATCAGTAACTGTAGTGGTAAGGACATAAAGTCTGAGAGACGTGTGTCTTGTATGATTGCATTAGAAGGCTTATAACATGCTGACTATGGTTCAAACAAATCTACAGTATGTAGGACAGGGGAAACAGGAAGTGTGCATTTTTTTTTTTTTTTTTTATCAGGCAGCTGATGCTGATTAGTTTTTTGTTTTTTGTTTTTTACCATTTTTTTTGCACCAAAAGGGAGTGATGAGCACTTCAGAGCTAAAAGCAATATACAGGATGGGAACAATCAACTCACGTGTGTGGAGCACCTGGACTACTCCGCATGTCTTAGACACATGTACATGATTGGTCAGTGCATGTGTAAGCAAAACATTGTTCAGCAAAGACACTGTGAGTGAAAAACAAGAGAAAGAAATGGAGTTTCAGCAGCTGAGCTACAGTAAGCGTGAACATGTTTGTCAGTGTTTTTGCTCAGGCTCAGGCGTGTCTCTTTGTGTAGGACAGCTGCCGTGAGGGATGACTTAACAATCATCCATCAGCAAGTTGTTAGTTTGTGAGTCACATCAGCTCTGTTCTTTTGTTCCTGGGCTGCCTGCAGATGTCTGAGCAGTAATTGGCACACATGGAGGAAGCAGGTGGCACAATACAACCCGTATGATGTCCTGCATGGGACAGAGTCTATATATATATATGTGTGTGTGTGTGTGTGTGTGTGTGTGTGTGGGTGTGGGTGGGG
>VVHJ01038912.1:36882-47694 GCA_015107715.1 Tylochromis polylepis | reverse complement strand
ATTTATGAAATTTAAAAAAAAAAACAAAAAAACAAACAAAAAACCAATGCTGAAATCAAGAGCGAGCGCTCTAACATTATCTTCTTCTTCTTTTCCGTCCTCAGTATGGTTATGGTATATTACCGCCACCAACCGGAGCTCAAGTTAGCTTCTGCTTCTTTTTCTTCTTCTTGGTGTTTATTGGCAGTCGACAAACAACGAGTTCGTGCATTACCGCCACCAACTGGTATGGATTGTGGCCCAGACAGTCACTTAAGGATTAGATCCTATCATACAAATTTATCTAAGATAATTAAATATTGCCCGATAGCTTTTACTTCTTCAGTTGTTTCTAAGTAAATCAATGAAATCCAGTTTCAGTTTGATTCTATTTAGGTTTTGAATCTTCTTTTTTCTCACACTTCTGACAGTGTAATATAACATGCTCTATTGTCTCATCATCTTCACAGTACTCACATTTTCCATTGCAATGTTTCCCTAAAATTAATAGTGTGCTGTTTAGCCCAGCGTGCCCTAATCTGAGATGTGAAATGATTGTTTCACTCTCTTCCTCCTTACTGTACATTTTTCCTTTGGATTTTATAAAACCACAGTCCTTTCCTTTCTTTCTCCCCTTTTTTTTTGTGCAATCTCTCCTTTATTTTTTGTTTTAATTGATTTTTTATTTCTGTTTTACTAAAGCTGATAATTTATTCCACTAATCTTTTTCCAGTGGACCTCCTTTGCAGCTTTATCTGCCATTTCATTTCACTTAACACCATAATTTGCTGGTACCCATAAAAAGTTAATCATTAGTCCCATCATGTTAACTCTGCATAGTGTTTGTTGGGTTTGTATTAAGATGTCTGGTCTGAATGGTTCTATTGTAAACTTACTAGTGATGAACTGGAATCTGAACAAATTACTGATATTAATGGTCTTGTGTCTTCAACCTGCTGGACAGCTAATAATATTTAAAGTATTTCTCTGTACACTGAAAGTCCATCATTGATCCTTACTTTGATATTAAATTTGTACATAATTGTAATATTGCCTGATATATTTCTGCACCACATGTGACTTTAAAATAAACTCCTCATCCTCATTTCTCCTTTCCAGCAAAGTGAAATCTACTGTAGCCAAGTTATTTTCTTCCAGGTTTGATTGATTAATAAACATCACACCTCCCTGGATTATATTTTTCCTGAATTTAATCTGTCATTACTTTTTCTTCTTCTTCTTCTTATTTATTTTTGTTGTTGTTTCTCATGATACCAACTTTTGTACTGCTGTATTAAGGTTTTGTTTTTTGCATATTTCATTTCCTTTGATCCCTGCATGTTCCCTGTCCTATTGTCTGTGCTCTTGTGCTTCAGATTGGTTAATTATCCATTGCTGATGATCTTATGACACCCAAAAATAGCTACTTATTTAGGTACACGTATTCAATGCACGTACATTTCTACATTTAGGCATGTGGATATGGTCAAGTTCAACAACAAGCATCAGAATGGGGAAGAAATGTGCTTTAAGTGACTTTGAACGTGGCATGCATGTTGGTGTTGAGTACTTTGAAATACTCAGGCTGGTCTGAATATTTCATAACACACTGAAGTGCTGGAATTTTCCTGCCAAGCCATCTCTGAGGTTTACAGAGAAGGGGCAAAAAACAGAAAAAATCTGGCGAATGGCAGATCTTTGGGAGAAAACAGAGTTCAGAGGAGGATGGCCAGACTGCTTCAAACTAATAGGACGGAAGGTAACAGTAACTCAAATAACCACTCGCTACAACCACGGTGTCCTGAAGAGCATCTCTGGATGCATAACGTATAGAGCCTTGAAGCACATGGGCTACAGCTGAAGAAGACCACACCAGATGCCACTCCTGTCAGCTAAGAACAGGAAACTGAGGATACAATGCACATGCGCTCACCAAAATTGGACAAAAGACCGACAAAACATTGCCTAGTTTGATTAGTCTTGACCTCTGCTGTGACAGTCAGATAGTAGGGTCAGAATTTGGTGTAAAAAAAAAAGAAAAGAAATAATGGATCCATCCTGTCTTGTATCAACAGGTAAGGTTGTTGTTGTTGGTGTAATGGTGCAGGAGATATTTTCTCAGCAAACCTTGGGCCCAAACTGAGCATCACTTAAATGCCACAGCCTACCTGAGTATTGTTGCTGATCATGTCCATCTCTTTATGACCACAGTGTACCATCTTCTGACGGCTACTTCCAGCGGGAAGTAATGTCACAAAGCTCAAATCAAATCATGACAAAACTATACTCCATAGTCACCAGATCTTAATCCAATAGAACACCTTTGGGATGTGGTGCAGTGGAAGAGTTGCATTATGGATGTGGAGCCAGCAAATCTGCAGCAACTATGTGATGTCATCATGTCAATATGGACCAAAATGAGGAATGTTTCCAGGATGATGGTGAATCTGTACCGTGAAGAATTAAGGCAGTTCTGAAGGCAAAACAGGAATCCACCTCGTACCAGCAAGGCATACCTAGAAAGAGGCCAGTGAGTGTATTCCCAAAGCGAAATATTGAAAATGATCCAACATATTGCCAATTTTTTTCCCCCATATAAATGTTCTTCTGTGCTGTTCTTTCTTCCCCCATTCACTTCCAATCTGACATCTCAAACATTCAATACTTTTTGTTGTAAATGACGAGTCCTGAAGATTATTTGCGAAAACAGAAAACAGACAAGCTCAATAAATACACATAATCCAGTTTACACTTTTTTATCATTCAGTGTTTTTGTCACTGAGACCCACAAACTCATAATGTCTTCATCATCATTAGAACCAGCCAATAAATGTACTACAATCTTCTCAAAACATATATTTTTTTCCTTCAAATTTACTCTGAGTATTTTTAAAATACCCTCATGGCTCCCAAGGACCCAGTAAGGAAACAGACTTCTGGCTTCCTGTTCAGAAGGTCACTGATCATCTGCACACTCAGTCCCATGATTTCTTTTTTTTGTGTCTTGTCTTTGGCTTGTATCGAACTTCCTGCATACATTCTTTCTCTTGTTTAATCACCCACTCTGTCCATATGACCCCGCAGTGTAGAAGTACTAATATCATGTAGAGCAGTGGTTATGGTAATAATAAATAGGGGAAAATTGGAGCCCTGCAGATATTGTTTTTGTTTCATTTATAACACTTTTAACATACTAATATAAAATCTTGACAGTTTCCATATTGGTTGACAAATACATGTTAGCTCTGGCTCAACAGGTTACTGCATTCATATTACTTTGCCTCCGATGTTCATTTCATGTTTTAGCTGAAAAAGAAAGCCGTTTTCTGCTTCTTTCATACAGACGGGAGCGAAGGCTCACCACACTCAAGTCTCTGAGGTGCTCAGACTTTGAAGTGAGATTACCGGGGGCCTCAGCTAGAAGACAGAAGGTCACCACTCTCTCACTAGGCTGGTGCCTCCTCTTCATCTCCCTCCACTCAAACTGATCCAGCCTGGGTTTCAATTAGATCTGAAGAAGAAAATCCCATCTGGCTGTCAGACACAGGGCGTACTCTCAGATACCAACCTGTAAATCTTCCTTTTCGGAAATGTAGCAGGAGACTCAAAGACAACCAGAAACAATGACCCACGATTTCACTCAGGTAGCATAGATCTTTATTTAAATTACAGATGAATTTATATAAAATCTGCACAAATATATTTCCAGATAACATAAAATTTATCACTCTGAATAAATGATCTAGTGCAGCTGATCTTAACCTTTCTTTGGATTTCGTTTGGACATAAGTTGAGAGAAGTTTCAATAAAGGTAAATTATTGCTATCTGATTTTTTAATTTGAAGGATTTTTTCATTAACCAAGCTAACCCAAAAGAAAAAGGAAAAAAAAGAGAGAAAAAAATTCAAATATTAGAAAACAAAAACAAAACAAAAAAATCATCATGGTGAAATGGAAATGTATACTGATTAGTGATTAGCCTCATCTCTTAAATCCTGGTGACCCTTGACTTGTAAATAAAGGTTTTGTAAGCGAACCAAGAGTTTTCAGTCAGGACAGTAAGCTACTGGAGAATTTGTTTTGTCATAAAGGAAATTAATGCCTTTTTGATTCATGGCCGTCACCAGCTCTCTCACCTCTTCATCCACACGAGGTCAGTGTTGCACACAAAAACGAAAAGTGTCCCGTATTTGTTTACATAAATGATCTATTGTTGTATTTATTATGTGCTTCGGGAAATAGGGTGTGAATGGAGGTCCGAGAACCCTGAATATTCTCAACCTGAGGAAAAAACCCAAAACAAAACAACAAAAAAAGCTTGTAACAGGTTGCTCTGAGCCCTGCTTGTTTCATACAAATGAACTCTAGAGTCATATTTCAGCAGTCCTGATGACTGCAGCATTTCCCCAGTGAAACAGTTCGGAGAGATAACTGAAATTTATGCGATTAAAACATTTTCGTTACTGAAAATGGGACAAAACTCAGCACAGGTTACTGGCCATATGAGGACAGGGCACATGGATGTTAAACACTGAGGTATTTTTTAATGTAAACACATTTCTCTGTAGCACTTAATGCAAAGATTTTTTTTTTTTTTTTTGCACTCTTGGTAAAGTGATAATTTCATCATAGCAAAACATACAATCACAGGGACATCTGACAGTGCATCCGTATCCCGAAAAACAAAATAAGAGCATTGGACGTACACACACACACACACAAAAACATAAACATTTACATGAGTCCAAACAGTGTTTCTGTTTTTTCAATCATTTTAGATTACTGCACAAGGTTTTATGAAGGTCATTGTCTTAAAAGGTGAAAATGTCTCAGTAAAACCACACTTTTATCACATGCACGTTAACAAAAGTTCAGCCAGCTTTAATCCTCCGCAGTCACCAGGCTCTGTTTCCAGTACCAAATTTAAATTATGATTATAGTTTCTACTGTTCAAGCAAGTGTTTAAATAAAACAATCATGTGTTGAAAAGATAAATAAAGGGCAAAGTTAAAGTTTTGTTCTTCCTACTGTGTTAGAAATATGAATTTAAAGGCTAAAAAGTAATCTGTGACCATGTAAATGATGCACTAATCACTGTATTTCAAGTGGATTGCATAGCTAACAATAAAAATGAGTATGGACTCATACTTTACACAAGTTTAAGTAACATATTTAATCTTGATTAACTATATAACTTTACACTGCTTTACATTTTATTGGTTTTGAATTGTTGCATTGATGTATTCATACTGTACTGTATACAGTGCCCTCCAGAGGTGTTGCATATTAAAACAATAGCTGAGTCTTGTTTCATTTTCATGTTTTAAATAAATTAAACTAATTTAAAAAGCTTAAAGTAGCAAAAGCAACAAACATGTGCCATCTTTTCTTTTTATACTGGCTTGCAGTGGACTATAAATGATTGTCCTAAGTGCTTGTTTGATGAAACCCCCTCCTCTTACTGCAGTCTGACACTGGATTTGAGGGATTTCTAACCTTGACAATTTTTTGTTTACACACTGTACACATTCAATAATCCTGCCATGGTGCAAAATATTACATTTTCAGGATCGGACGAGGTTCATTTGTTGTCTGGTGTTAACCTGAGTATTAAAATATGTGTCAGTCAGGTTTGGGGGAGAGGTTTGGGTTAACAATGTTGGTGGTGATGTACTTTCGGTAAGAAGGCAAGAAGTGGGTATCGATCTTTTTCATGATTTCAGCAGTTGAGTTAACTAACAGAAATGTTTTTTCAGAGTTACATTTGATTTTTAATGTCGTCAGCACCGTTTCTCAGTCTTGGGGTGGCCTTTCAGGACAATGTGAGGTAATCCAACAGCCCATTTATCACAGGGCCAGTACTGCAGTCCAGGCAGCGAGTACGGTATCTCGTAGTTGGCATCCAGGTAGGCTATCAGCGTGCTTCCGTAGGCTACAGCTATCACAATCAGAATGTGCCTGAAGGACGGATAAATCGAAGGTCAACACATAGACACAAACCACTTTTTCCTTAAAAATATGTTTATGTTCTGTGCTGGCACTTTGGTGAATGGACTCTGTTCACAGGCAAAACTTGTGTTCAAGATGGATAAAAGGTCTCAACACTGGAGACTGGGGTTCGTGGTATAATGGTTAATGCTTTGGAAAAGCTGATCTAATGTTACAGTAAACTCATCTTTTCATTTTAATTCAGTAAGTGCGTTGCTTTCCCGAACACTCGGTGGTTTTCGCCCGCTACACTTGTCTTGTTGATTTGGAAAAAACAAAACAAAACAAAACAAAAAAAAAAACGTATACACGGGTGAAGATAAAGAAATAAAAGAAATGAACAGAAAAGTTGGGGAAAGGAAAAGGAATTAGGGAAGCCAGGACTTACCAGAAACCATGCAGGTAGCAGAAGTTGATCCTCTGCCAGAAGCTGCAGCCAAAGCGGTCACTGAGCCAGCAGGAGATGGCGAGCACCCACAGAGCGATTGACAGCTTGGCGAGTCGCAGAGCCTTCTGGTCAGCGCAGCTGAGAGTGACAGAAAATGGATGATCATAGGAAATCAAACCGCAAACTGTATAATTGGGTTTTTACGTATCTTTTTCTTACTGTTTCATCTCTATAGTCAGAGTGTAAAGCAGATGGAGGCCAAAGCAGTTTAACGCGTAGGCATTGGCTGTAGGTTTGACAAATGATGACACCGAGCTGATGACGGTAACCACCAGGACGAGCTTTGAAAATGTGGACCTGTGTTTGAGCACACAGAGATGAGACAAAACCAGCAAAGGCTGACAGAACTGACAGAAATAAACATGCACCTGAAGTAGACTTGAAACAGTTTAGTTTAATTTTGGCATCGTACTCCAGTCCTGTATGGCTTTTTTCTGAGCTTTAGCACTCAGAAACACAGACTTGATTTCACCACCTGCTTAGTGTAAAGTATTCTGCAACTGGTTTGGATGGGTGCTAAGTAAATAAACATTGTTGTTACAGCAGTCTAGGAAACCATGAAAGAAAACCTGAAAAACAGGTTGTCCTCCCTATACTCACACTTCTAATAAATAAACTTGTCGTTGAACATTCTTTGTGTGCAATAACTGTGTAGCCTTTTTATCTGAAGTTGTGATTATGACCACCTGATAAATGCAGGTCCAAAATTCACTTATTTTAACCTAATTTTGGGTCAGCTCCTGTGAGAAACATATGTGCATTCCTGCTATACTTGACAGCTAATTCCCAACTCTACCTTTTAATAAAATTTGTCTGTATAGTCTTTATATAAATAAAAATGACAGGATTTGAGGTAAACGTCCTCAATAATAAATGTTTATTTAGGATCAGGAGCAGCAACGAGGACTCAGGAAACCCGTGTTTACCTGAGCCCTGTGACTTTCAAACATGAAATACTGTTAGGGCTGCAAGTTTGTGGACAAGGATACAGCTTTTTAAAATTTTGCCTCTCTACACCAAAGTGGATTTTAAATAAAACATTCAAGATGTGATTCAAATGTAGACTTTCAGGTTTAGGTCGACGGTTTGAACCAAAGTCCTGCCATTTTTATACACAGTCCCCATCATCAGAGGCTCAAGAGTAACTGGACAACTGTCTGACAAGCAGGTGAGGCCGGTTTCTTCACTATGTCATGACAAAATCAGCAGATACAAGATCTGAGTTGATTCTCAGTGCTGAATTATCATTTAGGAGCTTTTAACAGAAATTTTTAATGTGACTGTCAAAGATATGTTAATGCGAGTAAAGGGGGACTTCATTAGACTGAAGAAACTTTACGAGTGGCCAAATCAACAATCTGGCTCCTTCTTAAAAACAATGAACGAACTGGTCAGCTCAGCAATGCCAAAAGGCCTAAAAAACCAGCATGTTTAAGAAAAACAACTTCTAAACATCTCACCAAGTCAAGGACAATCTTGAAAAGGCAGGTGTATAACTGTCAAGGTCTAACATCAAGACATGCCTTGATAAATGGAAATACAGTAAGTTTACAACAAGGCGTCAACCACTGGCTACATTCTAGAACAGGAAGGCTACATTAGATTTTACAGGAAAACATCTAAAAGAGCTTGCACAGCAGCCAGTGGAACCCGGTCACTGGTGTTTGTTGACCATGTGATTGCTGATAGAAGTGGCAGGATGAAATGTGAAGCGTACAGGGCTATACTCTCTGCTCAGATTCAGCTAAATGCTGCAAAACTGAACAGACAGTGTTTTATAGTGCAAATGGATAATGACTACTGCAAAAGCAACCCAAGTGTGTCTCAAGGCAAAGAAATGGGATATTCTTCAATAGCCGAGCCAGTCACCTGATTTCAACACAACAGAGCAGGTTTTCAGCGACTGAAGAGGGACCCACAAACAATCAGCAACTGAAGGTGGCTGCAATGAAGGCCTGGCAGAGCATCTCAAGGGAGAAAACACAACGTTTGGTGACATCCATGGGTTCTAGACTGCAAGCAGGGACTGACTGCAAGTCATTATCATCTAAATATTAAAAACAATCCTTATATTTCAAATTATGCTAGTTGATCCAGTTACTCTTGAGCCTCTGAAAATGGGGGACTTTGTATAATTACACAACCATTTGATCCTTGAATTACAGCTGAAAGTCTGCACTCCAATCACATACTGTTTGAGTCAAAAACACAGTGGTAAGCTACAGAAGCAAAATGATAAAAACGTGTCATGATCTATAGACTTCACTGAAATCATGGTCACCTCACTGTGAGGTTAGTGATGCCTGTGAGATTGTTTTGCTCATCTAATTTTCATTCACTTTTCCCACCTTGCAGTTTAAATATTTACACAGGTTGGGCGGAGCTCCATTTTTTACAACCCTGTGTATGTCAAGGTGAAGACTGAACCACCATATTTGGGACAATGACTAACATTTGAGTTGTTAAACTGACTCCTCGGCCGGCGCAGATAAGGTTTCACAGTGGCATGTGTTGGAAACGCTCCGTTATTGTTTTGCATCATTCTGAAGGACTATTGATCTCCTTAGAAACACACAGAGGCACGAATAACCACCGGACACAAAGACCTTGAACTAAGTTGTCGAAACATAGGTCAGTCATCTGTTGCTGGGTTAATGGTTACAAGGTCAACATACCTGTCTTTTATAAAAGAAGGGAAGAGTCTGCGAGGGAACCAGACAGCATATCCAACTGCCAACACCCACAAGATGGAGAGCTCATCCAACATCTGACCAACAAAACTAAGAGTCATGTGAAAGTACGCTGAGAATAGCCCTGCCAAGAAGAAAGAATGATAGTGATTTTAAATGTATAATTATGAATGTTTTTAGATGTTACTGCAGGTTCAGAGATGATTAAGAGCAGTGCAGGGGAGATATACAGATCTGCAGTATGCAGTTGACATCCCTGATCGTGCTTTAGTTATTAAATTTCAATTCCTTCTCATACTGGCTAAACTGGTTTGGTTACTGTTACAACTACTAAATATTTCTTTTAGTGTCATAAAACTGTAAGAAAACCTAATGAGTTTTGAGAATCTCGAAACAGTGCTGTCAGTCTGCTATAGATCTTCCTACTTGATAACACATTGCTTGTGATATCTATTTCATCTATAACAAGTCAACCTATTTCACGAGAACAAAACATTTCTTGGATTTCTAAGGATTTTGAAGACTTCTTTGAATAAGACAGACACACCGCTGAAGCTGGTTTATGAGCAAATAAATAAATAAAGAACTGACCTACAAAAATCATCATGAGCCACACCAGGTGAACTGCTAAGTTCCTCTCTTTGGCATAAGGGTGCAGAAGGTAGAGCATGATAGGAGAGATAATGAAGAAAATGAAGCTGCTCATCTGCAGGGAAAACATGAAATCGATCAAGAGTCCAAAGTATGGCTTTAAGTTGCAGTTGTTGGGCTAACAGTGCTACTACAAATGTTTCCTGAATAAAAAGGTTTCAGTTTACCGTGTTGAAGGACTCGACCACATGCTCAGAGTGTCTGTAGTTGTCTTCGCACCAGTCGATTTCTGAACTCTCATAGGAGAAAACTCCTGCCGTGCGCTCGCCAGAGTGAACACCTGAGAGACACAAGGAAAACAGTGGCCGCTAACTCTGATGTAACAAGCACACCTACATTTTTCAGTAGTCAAATTAAGTTGTTTGTATATGTGGTTTATGGAAATCATTATCCCCTCCACCCTGCAGTCAAATGTGGATCGCACCCTTTTACAATTTCACTTAAATGTCAGTCCCTAATGGCAACTATATTTCCCATAATGCAACTGGACAGCATATCCAGAGTTTAGTGTCATAAAACAGCCCAGAAAATGTGACCAATTCAGACCACAGTGTATGTTGCTCGACTTTTATTATATTTTTATGACATGATAAAAATGTTGCCATATATGCAAACAGACTTTTTGCTACATGTTTAACTTTTTGTAAGTATTAATGCACCACACAAACACGATCCAGTTAAATCAAAGGCCATTAAACACTCTGACTTTTGTCATTTTGAATATCAAATTCACCTTTGGTACTACAGTAAGGTAATTTTCATAGTTGTAAAGGTATCCCTTTTAATTGCTAGTTTCACTTTAGCATAGGATGAGAACACTTCACACTTCCACCGTTTTAACCTTCGCTGCATGGTCTCTGCCATTTATATGCTACTAAAACCCAACCTGTTTTCAGTCCTACAAGGCTGTGACATGTGGGACAGGCAGTGAATGGTGCCTGGTTGTCAGCATTTGTTGGACTTAATTTTATTGCATTATTATTGTATGGCTTTTATTTACCCTTACAGTGTTAATGGGGGGGGGGGGGGGCGAGGGGGGGGGGGGGTTTTTTTTTG
>VVHJ01038912.1:22557-32590 GCA_015107715.1 Tylochromis polylepis | reverse complement strand
TTTTGATTTATGTTTTTTTTTTTTTTTTATTTTTTTTTTTTTTTTTTTTTTTTTTTTTTTTTTTAAGCAGAATATAGCATCCAATTTAAGATCACATTGAATTATGGGTGAACTTTGCAAACCAGCACTGGTGCCGGCTAAAAAACCCTCAGGACTACAGTCTCTTCCCAGTCTGGTCACATCCGTATTCCAAAAAAGCAAGACAGCAGTGGTCAGAATGCTAACTTTGAAGCTGAATAACAGACTGTCAACTAAAAAACAAACAAACATAAAAACAGGGTGTTGTCATCGTTGATATAGAGTCTTTGACTTTAACAAACACCGTGTGCCACACCCTGAATGGATTAAAGAGAAGCTGTCAGTGATCTTTCTCCCCAGGTTTAAGGAATTAATGTGTTTAATCTCCCTCAACCCTCAACATTTATTTAACCAGGCTTTCTGACCCGCCTCTGAGTGCAGCTGGTAGGAACTACTTTGTTCCCAGAATACCCCCGAAACCAGTGAAACAGCATCTAGTATGGAGAAGACAATTCAGTAATTCAGTTAAAAACAAACAGGTTTATCTGCCTCACTCTAACTTTCAGTTACTTGCAGGTTTCACTGAGCCTCACCTTGGCAATCCCTTACAAATCATCAAACCTGTCATCAGCTCTACCCACACATGCTGCCACCACACCTTCCTTGCTTTTAAAAAAAAAAAAATCTTACCCTGACATGCCCTGATCAGGCACATTAAGGAAGTCCAAGTTTCCTTGGTTATACTGGTTTGGCGCTGGAGGTCGGGGGCCTCTCTGGGATCCCAGTTTGGGCAGGGCTGTGTTGGGTGGTCGGCCCTGCTTTTGCGGGGAGGAATAAGTGATATCAGCTTGTGGGTTATGAGGACCTCTGGAAAAATTGGCTCCACCATTCTGATGCGCTGAGGAGAGAGAATGAAATGCGTGCTTCAATAACAGACCAGCGGCACGATGGTAAAGATTCAGAACACCCCTTTTCAGTGTTATATGACACGACTGTTAGCACTGGTGCCTTTGCTGGTTTATGGTTTTACAACTTTACATACTGTCTGGTGGTTTAATTTTCAACCATATGTCGTATTGTACAAGTTGATCACCAGCTTTTATTTACGACCTAGATGTACAAAGTAAGCAATCAGCTGTTAAATAAACATGAAGTAAAAAGGATTATGATTGGCTCTGAAATAGCTGAAATAGTTCAAAATACAACAGAGTGTAAATACTGCAGTACTTTTTTTATGTTTAAATAAGTACATCCATTCTTCCTGTTTAGTTACTTTGAGCCACTGGGAAGTGTTTTTCCACATCTAAAGGCTTCGGGTAGGATAACGGGTGAGTAGTCACTTACATTTGGTGGCTACGTGATTTCTTCCACCTCCACCATAAGGCTGAGGAACAGACTTCCTGGTTGGCTCTAATCAAAAGAAGGTACAGTTAGGATGCTTATACAGGCAGCATTTTATTTACTATTTAAATTTGTGCATTGAATTTGTTCCTATTTATTTCAAGTCTATACAGCATCATGACTTATTTTAACTTACTAGAGGACTTGGGTAGACCATCTCCTATTGTGATAGACAGGGTCTTCCCTCCAGGTTTGAGCTGGGCCAGTTCTCCAGGCCCTTTCTGGAACACTACTATTCTCGTGCCTCCTCCACCCCAGCCCTCCTTCTTTACTCTGAACTCCAGTCTGAAGCAAGAAGAACGTGTGTTAGTCACCCCTGTGTATTTTTTTTTCTCATGCCACTAAAGGCTGTATGTTCCTCTGCCTACCTGTCAGCGAAGGAGATTGTCAGTTTTCTTTTTGTCACTTCCTCGTAGCGTTTGGAAAGCAAACTGAGGAACTCTGTCTTAAAGTTGGACTCCAGCAGACTGTCATACTGGGCTTCATGAAGGATGAAGAAATCATCCTGTCTCGTACTAAGAAAGAGAAAAATACCATGAACTGCCTCTTACTAAAGTTTAAAAACAGAAAGAGGAAGTGGTACATGTAATTGAAACACTGAAAGACATTCAAGGAAGTGTTAAAATAGCAACAAGAAGAGAGCAGAGGATGCAGTTACATTTTTCGCTTCAGTGACAATTAGACTAGCAGCAGTAACAAAATACACAGGCTACATAAAAATGACAATTTGTAGTAATGTATCTCTTTTAAATTAGATACATACCTGAGAGAGACACTGCTGATGCTTCCAAACTCCAGCTTCCGTTTTAGTACTTCCTTTATCTGTCCTTTCTCGGGTCCTTTCTTCACCTTCTCTCGGCCAATCAGATAGATGCCTTTCGGGGTCAGGATCAAATCTCTCTTGATAGACTGGGTTGAGGGAAGAAAAGAAGAGAGAAAAGGAAAGAGAGTGACTCTGGAGACAAGGTACAGTGGACAATAAAAATTTTTCTGAAGTCAACAACAAGCAAGAAAGTGTGAGTTTGATTTATTTTATAACTATTAACTCTCGGTCTTCTTGTTAAAAAAACTCAACATAAAATACGTTGCCAACATTTTGAGCCACCCTTCATTTCCTTATTTTTATCAAACTTGAGCAATAGTTTTCTAAACTTTCTGAAGGTCTTTCAATTTTTTTCTTTGGAGATTGGCTGCTTTTCCCACTCATTTTCAGTCCAGTCCTCGTGCCTGACCATTTTCAGAAGAATGTTTTTTCCATGTTAAGATACTTAAAGTTGACCTGTGAATCATTCAAGCTTAAACGAACCAGTGTTGTGTCTACACATCACACATTTAAATGGCTGAGATAACACAGTCTGACAGGCATAAAATAATGAGGACATGTGTAAATGGTGTGCAGTGTGTCCTTAAAAAAACCAGAGGATCTGCACAAATAAATGCACAAATGTACCACCAGATTTTATCCATTATGAAACACCGTCTGGAAAGCTTTCGATTGACAGTGGCTTCATTTTTGAGAATGACAAAGATCCTGAGAAAACTGTCACTACAGTAAAAGCATACCTGGATAGAAAAACACATAATGGAATATGATCAGTCATGGACTGGCCACCCCAGAGCCTCGATCTCAACACTGTTGAAGCAGTGTGGGATCATCTTAACGGAGAACAGAACAAAAGACAGCCAAAATCCAAACAAGAGCTTTGAATATCCTTCAAGAAGCCAAGAAAAAGAACTATTCCTGAAGACTACTTAAAGAAATTACAAGAAAGCTGCCCAGGATAATTCAGGCTGAAGAATATATTGGCTTCCCTTCATTGGCTCCCTGTTAAATCCAGAATTGAATTCAAAATCCTGCTCCTCACATACAAGGTCTTAAATAAACAGGCCCCATCTTATCTTAATGAACTTAAAGTACCATATCACCCCATCACCCCCACTGCAGGCTTACTTGTTGTTCCTAGAGTATTTAAAAGTAGAATGGGAGGCAGAGCCTTCAGTTTTCAGGCCCCTCTTCTGTGGAACCAGCTTCCAGTTTGGATTCAGGAGACAGACACCATCTCTACTTTTAAGATTAGGCTTAAAACTTTCCTTTTTACTAAAGCATATAGTTAGGGCTGGATCAGATGACCCTGAATCCACCCTTAGTTATGCTGCAGGTGACTGCTGTTGTGATTTGGCGCTGTATAAATAAAATTGAATTGAATTGAAAAGAATAAATGATTGGTCATAGTAAACTTTTGAGCTTGTTAGAATGGTAAAAACGATCTATTTCCATGTATGTTTGCAACATGTTTCAATAAATCACTGCACCTATTTTCAATTTTCCTAGCAAAATGTAAAGAAATGAGGGATTGGCTCAAGACTTTTGCACAGTACTGTAACTCTTTCCTTAACTGGACAAAACCACAAGAATTCACAAAGCTTCAAACCTTGAACCTGCGATCAAACTTGTTAACTGAATCAGCGAAGTCGACGCGCTCCCTCTTGGCGAGGAACTGGCGCAGCTCAGGCCTCTGCTCCAGCCCGAGGTAGTCGCCAACGAAGTTCCTGTTGATGCTGTTCTTCCTCCGCTCTTTGGAGTTGTACAGGATGTCTGAGGCTGAGTGTCACAAGGAAGGACAAACATTTATAAAACCAACTCAAACAGCGGGATTTGGTGCAACCTGTACGGAGAATCTTGGTGTTTATGTAACTCACCCTCTTCTCTCATCTGTTCATACTTCTTCCTAGCGATGTATTTTCTCCAGGCTTTTTGAACAATTCTTGCAAAATGGTCAAACTTCCTCTCTCTCATCTCCTCAAGCAGAAACAGCTGAAAGGCATATGTACATTAGTATTTCTGCAAATTTAGTGTCTGTTAAGCACAATATTTCTCTGGTTAGAGCTGGATCAGGTGACCTTCAATCCTCTCTTAGTTATGCTGCAAAGGCCTAGGCTGCTGGGAGATTTCCATGATGCACGGAGTGTTTCTTCTTCACTCACCTTTTATCACTCTCTATGTGTTTATGCACCACTCTGCATTTAATCATTAGTTATTATTAATATCTGGCTCTTTTCCACAGTGTGTCTTTTGTCCTGTCTTCCTCCCCTAACCCCCAGATGGCCGTCCCTCCATGAGCCTGATTCTGTCAGAGGTTTCTTCCTGTTAAAAACGAGTTTTTCCTTCCTACTATCACCAAATCCTTGCTCACAGGAGATCATCTGATTGTTGGGGTTTCCTCTGTATTTTTGAAGGGTTTTTACCTTACAATATATAGTGCTTTGTTGCTGTTGCTGTTGTGATTTTGTGCTATATAAATAAAATAGAATTAAATTTAATTAAAGTGGTTAATGTACCAGCTGAAGCATTATTATTAGCTGTTTAACTATTAGTAACTGTGATACAATTTTTTCCTTTATATTTTCTTATATATAAAGGAAAGCCTTTTACCAGCCTTTTACTGTTGTCAAGCTGGAGTTAATTTTAGCTGGCACATGTTGTTTTGTCGAAAAACACAATTACAACCTCACCCTCATGCAACAATGTCAATAACGCACCTGCAAAAACTTCCCCTGACGTCTTGCAGCTATATGGAGGTTAGAAAGTAGCTGTGGCCTGAACTTTTCTTAAATCTTTGAAGATATTTTTGTCCCTTTTCACACAAACATTTGAGCGCAGCAAAAATAACATCCTTCTGGTGAGATAGTGAAAAAATATGAAGCATAACCTTCTCTGCACGTAGTTTAAGCTTTTCAAAGGTTTTCAATCTAAGCTCTTTACTCGTAAACATGATTATGTTTCACCACTGGTTAGTACAAATATGCAACCCGAAGGAATACAAAATTCTGAAGAGCTCTGTACCGATTCTGGGTTCTTCACAAAGACTTTGGTGCGTCCCATCTGGTACTGATCATTATCCATGTTTACAGAGCGAAGGAGGTGAAGCACCCCCTGCTGCTCTGAACCTCTCCAGTACGGCCATGTTTCAGCTGTTAGAATGGCATACCTAGATTTAAAAAGCACCAAAAAAAAGAAAAAAAGAAAAGAAAAATCACAGTGAGAGCTGTATTTCTCCTTTCAGGTCACACACAGAAACACAAAGAGACAATTCTGTTAACACACACAATTAAAATTACCTCATCAGAAATTTACTGAAGAGTCTACGATACGCAAATCCAGCCCTTCGTACACGGATGTTTTCCCGCAATCCGAGGTATTCAACTTGATGCCTAACCCTAAAAACAGATAGTGCCACTGATTAGTAAGTGTCCCCTGTGAGATCTTTCAGAGGTTCTGAAAGCTTGACAGCGAGCATTCTCACCTGCTCTCCTCCCAGTCTTTCGGCCGCTTTGTCTCATTGGGTTTGATGCAGCGGATATAATGTGGCGTGCACTTCATCAGCGTGTTCACCAGGTCGTTCGCTTGTTTCTGTGAGGGAAACGACAGTGTGAGATCATTGTGCGGCTACACAAAATAAATCAATCTTTATAATAGATTCAACTTTGAGGAAATGAAGAAAAAACTCACCTTGATCTTTGAACTTGCTGTGGTCGGCCTTCCTTTTTTATCTGTGTTGAGGTTTTCAGGGAACAAGCTACGGATGAAGTTACTAAAGAGACAAATGTAATAATTTTTTTTTGTTAATGCATTGTTTTTTTTAAAAATATGCCTTCAGTGCAACAATCAGACCAGTAAAGGAAACTCACAATTCACTGCTCTGCATGAGCTCGATGAGGTCGGGGAAGAGCACGTCCCGATTTCTCTCACAGAAGCCGTTGATATCATACGACACCTGTGAAGACACTAGATATTTTCAGTTTAAAAAAAAAATTCAAATCTTTGAGGTTTAATTAGTGCCACATTTTACTTCACATTTTACTTCTGAACATGCCAATCAGATAAAATGCTGTAGGTCCTGAGCGATCTTACCTTCCCAGCGTAGTGATGTATAACAAAGCCGGAGTTCCAGCTGTTGAAATGTTCGTGTGTCCCCACGGCAGCCTGCAGTTTCTGCAGCAGAGTGCCATCTGCTCCCTCTCCTTTGGCATGCATGGTGGCACACACATCATCCAGCACGCTCATTATACCTGGAGGGTTCTGCAAAGAGTTGGTGACTTTTTAGCTGCTTTTGCCTACAATTTTGGGAAATTTTGTTCTTAGGAGTTTTTATAACTTTTAGATAAATGGATAAGAAATATCTATTATAAATGTATACAAATGCAAATGTTACCCCTGATGTTACTGCTATATCTCGGTCATTTGACGTGATTCTTCCTGTTGTGGCCCTGAGTGCTCTGTTTTTCTGTCACAGTTTTCAGGAAGCAGAGCACCTAACTCTCACTGCTTTAGAGGCCCACTTGTTTTCTAATAAGAACCAGTTTTACATGATCTGTATAAACCCTCCATCAATTAATGCGTTTATGAGCTTACCAATTTATTTTCAATAAGGTCGCACACAATCTTGTTGTTGAAGTACTCAATGGGTGTCCACTTGATGCCCTCCTGAACATATTCTTCCTGAGAGGAAATGAAAGCAAAATATTTGGTTTTAGGACATATAGTGAAGCAACAATAGCGAAGACAATCCGGTCCTAACCAACTGAAACACAATGGAGTCAAATCCATGTGCTGGACAGTGCAGTTACCTGCTCAGCCTTCAGGGTGAGTTCGATAAAGATCTGTTGCAGTTTCTCATTGACAAAGTTGATACAAAACTGCTCAAAACCATTTCTCTGAGGAAGAAAATACAACACAGTCAGTGAGAGAAGACTGCCACAGAAACAAATCCCGCTATAAAGCACACATTTAACATTTTAGTGGATGCGTGTAAAGGTTAAGTATCTGGATGTTACAAGAGGCCTAACCTGGAATATCTCAAAGCCATAAATGTCAAGTACTCCAATGCTGAATTCCTCATATGGTTTTTGGATGGCTTTATTTATGGACTGGAGAAGACAGACAAAGTCAGGAAACAAGAGCAATGCAAAGAGCAGATGAGGTGTGTGTATATATATGTCAGCTGAATTAAAAGCAAATGTTTCATTTTCTTTAGCCTGTTTTTGCTCAGCTGCATGATCAAGCATGAATACCTCCACCAGGTAGTCAAAGAGGCGTGCATAGAGCGCTTTGGCCAGGGCATCTCGTGTGTAGTTGGCCTGCTCCTGGTTCAGGGTCACGTTAATAGACTCAGACTTCCCTCCCCACTTTGAATCCATCTTCCGGCTGGTCAGCTTGTCCTGCAGACGACTGGGGTCGATGCCCAGCAGATAGGCGGGGAATGCGAGCACTGGAGCAAACCAAAGTAAAGTTGTAGTTCAAATATACATAGTTACATCAATTGGGCCAAAAACGGGCTTGTAACAAAGATTCAGATGTATTTCATTATCCCCGAAAATATATTTTCCCATAAGCAAAGACTTCCTACAATGAATTAATACTAGACAGTAGCCAAGGGAGGGTATAATTGCCTGCTTTGGATGTAAACACCAATTATCTACTGAGCGGCAAACAACTGAGGCAGTAAATAGGGAAGTTGTCTGTGTGTGGTGTGTACTGATTCTATTAATTTGTAGGGCGTGTGCCAGGGGACTGCCTTTGTTATGGGGATCTCCAGTGGGAGTATGACTACATGTCCACAGAAGAGTGTGTTTGCAAAAAACTGTATGTGTCAGCGCGTGTGTGTTGCACTCACAGTCTGTGCTTTCCACCTGCCCATAGTTGCCTGCTTCTATGAAGCTAATGTTTCCCAGGTGGAGGATACCTGCAACGATCTGCAGCACCTGAGTCTGGATGTCACCTGAGATCCCAATCACCTGCATGGCCTCCTGAAAAACAAATCCAAGAAGAAAGTGTGAGGGCAGCAGCTTCACCAGTAAACGTGAGGGGATATCAACTGGAACTATTTTACTTCCACATTGTTTTCCTGCCAGTAATCAATTTAGATCAGTTAGAGTCACTATAATGGGTTTAGCTAGAAAGTACTGATTAGACTTTTTTTTGTTAGCATCCCGTGCAGAAATGAGCAGTAAATACACTGCACAGTGTGAAAGCTGAGTCACTTCAAAACTGGAATCCCAATGGAGCGTTTGGGGCCCAGACCCTCGTCATCACTGATTTGTGACAGTGAAATCAGGAGTAATTTTGTTTTGAAATGTTCACCACTAAATCATGATCAGACACTGTAACCATCTTAAGGAACTGAGTTATTACTTAACCTTCTGGCCTTGTGCCAAATTAGCGGCTTTATAGGGCCGCTTGGTCTAACTGGTGTTTAGTAAAACTTCCACACAGCAAACCTGGGACCATTTATTATCACGCACAGGAATGCTGAACTCCACTGGATCCCATCTATGAGCATGAACAGTTAATCAAACAGTGATACCGTACCATAGTTTCCTGGAAGTCTTTGCTGTCGTTGGTCCCATCCACCTTGTATGTCCCAGACTGGTTGAGGTAGTAGTAATAATCGGGAGTCATGATGCCCAGGCCCTCTCTCTGCTGAGCGTTAGCACCCTCTATCAACTGGAAGACAACAAGGCAGGCACAACGGGAGTCACACACACTGGTTTAATTTTTGAATGTGGATCTTGCAGCTTATGAGGAATTCTGTCTTTTTTATGTCTTTTTTTTCTATTAAGTTACTATTAATTACTATTAATAGTTACTATTAAGAGTTACTATTAATCTGCGGTTTGTGCCTCTCAGCCTCTCACCTGATAGTAAATGTGGAAGTTCCTCTCGTTCTCATTCTGGCTCACCACCCTTGACTTCTCAAGCAGAAAGTTTGATATTTTTCCACCATCTGGCTCCCCTCCTCTGCTGAACTGGATCTCAAAGTATTTCCCCTGATTAATAGAAAAATCAAAGTCAACACTTGGAGTTGAGAAACGAGGCTGTGAAGGAACCTGTCCTCACTCATTGCACTCATTATTGCAGATTAGTCAGTGTCAAAATTTGCTTTCAGGATGAGACAGTTCCATAATGATGCGACCGTTTCCAAAAGATAAACCACTTCCATGTTCACGACATTTATATGAGTCAGAAAATAATTTGCGTGCATCTGACTGCACTCTCCGTACACAAGAGCTCTGATGCTGTACAAAGGGTAACAGGAAATATAACTAATTGCTGTTCGGATGGCTCATGCTAAAGTTGCATACATGCATGTTAATGTGGTTTATGGGTGCGAGATCACAACATCAGGACCCTTCTTATGAGAAACCAGAAGGAATGCAATAAAACTGTTTTTGAAGTGCTACTGCGGTGCACGATCATTTTGTAATAAATGACTCTGGGTAAATATACAAATGTATATCCTTCTTTTGAACCGTTTGGTTTTTGATAACATAACAAAGAAGTTTTGTCATGTTCCCTTTAATAAACTTGAAATGCCCGATCATGAGTAATAAACAATCATGTCATAATTAGCCTACAGGCACATGTGTGGCTCTGCACAACAGCGCTTTGCCTTTATCTCGGGTTCCTCTGCAATGCTTGGAGACAGCTGATACCGTTTGCATGCTAATATTAGCTAATCACCTTAAAAACCTCATAGTACCACGTTATTCCAATGGAGCACTTCCCTCTCACTCCTAGAATTTCCAAAAGTAGAGCAGAGGGCAGAGCCTAGCT
>VVHJ01038912.1:0-11935 GCA_015107715.1 Tylochromis polylepis | reverse complement strand
AAAAGTTGAAAAATTAAAAAAAAAAAAAAAAAAAAGAAAAAGAAGGAAAAAAAAAAAGTCCCTGCTCCCTGCTGACTTTTTTTGTAACTTCGATGGAAAGCATCATGAGGTCACGGAAAGATGTAGAGGAGGATTCATAACAGTAGGCTGCTTAATGTGACGGCAGATGCAGGGGAGGTGGGTCTACCGAACACATCACCTGCTCTGCGTGATCCTGCTGTGTTTTATGCTGGCTGTGTAAAAAAGGACTCATCTGCTAAATGAGGTAATAAAAGAAGCACTGGAGCTCATTTCTTTAACATACAGCTCTTATTACGGCTGCCACGTAGACACTTGCAGGTCACTTCCCAGAAAAGACTGACTATTCGACCACAGCCCAAGTAAAGTAGTGTAACGTATGAAAAATCCAACAGAGGAACCCAAACACAGCACCTGGCAGGTGCAGGACCCTAAGCAGCTGCACACGCACACTACAGGCCACCTCTGCAGGTCAGTACTTAACACAAAAGGCTCAAATGGATTTCTAAGTAATCAAACCGGCAACAACAGTGAAGTGATAGCACCATTCAAAACCAGAGCACCACAAGAGAAAACAAAAAAGGGAACAACATTTAAAGACGTGCTGTAGCTTCCTCTCATTGTGATGACATTTAGTGTTATTTGGAGCTGCTTTCAGCTGTGACCAGCGGGGACTTCTGCGAAGAGTCGAACCACAGCAGGCTTTCAGAGCACATCACATGTCACACTTATGCCGTCAGATCTGATCAATAATGCTTGAGCCACATTAGGCAGCTGAAACTGCATTTGGAAAAATGTGTCATTAAAACTTGGTGATACATATATCCTACACTGCAACAGGGAAGACAAGGCAAGCTTCTGGTTGGCATACTCCCAGCTGCTGAACAGAGACAGATACTGAAAAGGTGACATGCCTACACATGAGTGATACGCTGAAAAAATGTGATGTCAGTGTTGCTCAGATTTAGAGAACTCTGCAGCTAATATGTTCTCACAGCAGTCTGAATGACGGCTTGAGGCAGTCTGTAAATCCAGGCTGTCGCGCACCCCTGCTATAACAACACTCTGAAAGGCAGCGTGGTCAAGTGTCTTATCTCATCCTTGCTGTGCATGTTCCTGCAGGCAGCGCTGACTCACCGTGACACGCCGTGTGCTCTGGAGTTCCACTTACAGCTCAAACGGCTCGCACTGTCGTAAAATCTAAACAAACAAACTGACAAACGGCGAGTCCGCAATAAAGATTCGCAGATGAGGTGACTGGATTTTCATTCATTTGGATTTTTTAATGCCTGAAACGTCCCCACGAGCAAGCACCGGCATCGCTCGCTGCAATCACACAGAAGAGAGAATTGATATTTTACAGCCGAGGTGATTACGTTTAAGCAAACTAACCAACATGGCAAGACCGTGGCAGGTTCACTGCAGTGAGACATTTATAGTTTCCACACAGACATCACGTCAAATCACATGAAAATGAACACGAAATACAAAAGTCCTCGAACTCTTTGTGCAAATTGGACTCTGCTCATACTTCAACTGAATAACAGCGAGGACTGGATGAATATGCCGATTAGGAACAAAGCAACGACATAAAAACAACATGGTCAAGTAAAAGCTATCTGATAACATACACACAGACCTTTCTTTCATAATATACCTGTAACGATATTCCTTTTCTGTGGGCAGAGATATTCGGGAAAATAATTGTCTTTACAAAGTGGATTTTGAAAAACAACTCATAACTAAACAAATATCACCGCTTAACATAAAGGTTCAAGAGCTAAGGCTAAACTTTTCGGGCACTCAAACAAACAAGCGCGGTTCAAGGATACTGCAACCAGTCCTGTGGCCAAAGAGAAATACAGTAGCACCAAAATATTAGAATAAAGGGAAAGTTTACAGAGACAGAGAGAGAGAGAGAGGAAAGTTAATCTTTCAGTCTCTCTGCCTCTCCGGGTCTCAACAGCCTTCCCTCCAGTGGAATGTATGAACTCAGCTCGGGCTGCTTTAGCCCAGCTCGGCCCGGAGAGGTGTCTGATCTGGGTCCTGGCTGGAGAATAACAGCTCCTCTGACCAGGTGTCCGTATGATGGCGTCCCAGTTAGATCCCACACTCCTGTGACGGAGGCAGAGTGAGGGGAGCTGCTATGAGGCTCAGTGGGAGGGTTTTAGGCTTACTGTGTGAGTGTACAAGACCCAAAGATGGATGCTGGATGCTCATGGTGTCAGTGTCCCTGGCAGGTCTTGCAGCACATTTGTCTGAAATATGTCCGGCTGCAGAACTTGAACCTGAGCACCAGGGGGCAGTAGGCCACAGTGGTCACATCTTTGCACTCTGAAGGGGAGACAGACAAAAGCTTTATTAATGCATCAATCTTAGAAGTCAGGACTTCTTTGTACATTTTCACCCGTTATCCTGACTGCTTAATACGGTGGCCCTGAAAGGTCAATCGCACTGCAGTTTAAGAAAACACTGGTAGATAGAAAAACGCTCAAGAAGCACACAAAACACAATGGAAGTTGAATAAAACACAACAGAAAAAGCAAAAATGCCTCTAAAACTCACAACAACAAAACAAAACTCACAAAACACAACGGAAGCGTTTTTAGAGAGACAACGCGACGAAGCGACAAGCTAACAGTGAGCAGCTAATAGCAAACATGTATCTACAGTATTATCTGAATCACACGATTAAAACACACATTACCTAGCATTTTTTCCTTACTCACACTAAACAATCCTCCGTTTCTTTTAACCGTGCCTGACTAAAATCCTCTCCATGCTGGTACATCATGTTAATGTCTCCCCAAAAAAACACTTCTGTTGTGTTTTTTGAAACACCCACTTCTATTGTGTTTTATTCCGTTTCTTTCATGTTTTGCATTGTTTTTCTATTTGCTGGTGTTGTGCTGGACTAAGGTTGTAGTCCATTTGACCTTGGCACTATTAGCATCTTTTGTTTCTGATTCTGGATACACTGAAAAAAGAATTGTAGGAACAATCTGATTATACTATGTCAGCTGGTACCACTGTTAACTGGTTTAATTAACTTTTCTGTTTTTCAAATTAACTTAAATTAACAAGTCAGATCAACACAACAGGTTGAAGCTACACACAACACACAATAAGCGAAACTTCACTTAAGTGCTTTCACTTAAATCTACACAAGGAAACAGAGCCAATTAAAGACCAATTTAAAAAAAAATCTTTTAATGTTTGTTGTTATTTAAAGTTTTGTTGGTTCTCAGTTTGTTTATTATTGCTTATTATTGTTTGCCACCTTGAGCCCTGGTTCCTTGTTTCAATTTCTGGTTATTTTGAGTATTCTACATGAAGTTTATTTTGTATAGTTTACCGTTTTCTTACTCTTCCCCTTTTGTGCCAAGTTTGTTCCTGCGAGCCCGTCACCCTTGTTTAGTTCCTGCTTTACTTTGGTAGTCTGCTGTCAGTTGTGCTTTATTTTAAGTTCTGCTCGTCTTGTCTAGTTCTCCGTGATTTGTTTCGACTGTGTTCCCCGCATTTTTCTGCTAGCCTTATTACCTTTTGTATTTACTGTCTCAGTCTTCCCTTGTCCTTTGTGTAGTCGTCCACATTACCATATATTTACTAGTATTTCCACTCCCAGTGAAATCATCCCTTGTGGATTGTGGTTTTTGCTTTGTGTTTTTGGAACATATTATGCTTTCATTAATTGAGCATTAAAAGCTCACTCTATGTTACTGCATTTGGGTCCTCACACCACTACCACGTTCCAAACAGCTGATCATCACAATTTCAAATTGGGTCTTTAGTCTTTTTGTTACTAGCACACTGTTACTAAAACACATACATTGTTCCAATTTCTTTAATTGAATAGTTGAAAGGGTGAGATGGGCATGTGCAGAGGAGGGATAGCGGATATATTTAACCAAGGATGTTGAAGATGTTGCCAACTAGGAGGAAAAGATTTAGTGATGTAATGAAGGAGGACATGTAGAGGGTTAGTGCGACAGAAGAAGAAAGACAGGGTAAGTGGGGGCAGATGATTTCCTGTGGTGACCACCAAAGGAAGAAGGGTTTTTTTTTAAAAATTTTTATTAAACATTACATTGCAGGACAGTCAAAGCAGGCACTAAAACTCTCACCTTCAGGGTTGTCTGTACTGACAGGCAGACTGGTGTCACATTTACTCTTGCACTGCTGCATGGCTACAGGCCGCTGATGATCCAGACACTCGTTGGATGGCTGTCCCGTGTGGGTCAGACACTGCACCGAGCGCATTTCCTGACCCAGACCACACTTTGCAGAACACTACAGCACAAAGACACATTTATAGATACAATGAATCCTGCTCTTACAACTACAGTCATTTAATTGAGAACAAAGAGAAGTCAATACAACGCCAGATCAATATCACCGTCAATATTAGTGTATCTGTGAGAAAAAGACACTTACTATATGAGTATATACAGTGCGGTGAAAAGTGTTCCTGATTTCCTGTTTTTTTCATATTTGTCACAGTTACATGTTTCAGATTATCAAAGAAATTTTAATATTAGTAAAAAAAATAAATAAATAACCAAAACAGATAAAATGCAGTTTTCAAATGATGATTTAATTTATTATGGCAAAAAAGCTATCTAAACCTACCTGGCTCCATATGAAAAAGTAGTTGCTTAACTACAATTAACCAAATTTTTGGGAAATTTGAGTTTAATTTCTCTAGCTATAACCACCCCTGATTACTGCCAGACATGTTGAATTGAGAAATCACTTAAACTGAAGCTCTCCGACGAGGTGAAGGCTAAAAGATCTGATACCCAACAATCTAAAAACACAGCTGATAAACAAAGAACTGCACACCTCAGCTGCATCAGTTAAGGTCAGAGTTCATGATTCAACAATAAGAAAGAGACTGGGCCAAATGGCGCTGATGGAAGAATGGCTAAAACAACAAAATGAAGGTTCTGGAGTGACTCAGTCAAAGTCCAGACTTAAATCTGAGCAAGACGCTTTGGCATGTCCTTAAACAGGCTGCTCATGGTAAAAAAAAAAAAACCCTCTGACGTGGCTGAATTAAAACAATTCTGCAAAGAAGAGTGGGCAAAAGTTTCTCCACAGCGATGTGAAAGTTGGACATCACAAACGCTTGATTGCAGTTCTTGCTGCCAAGAGTGGCACAACCAGGCTTTATGGGCAAATACTTTTTCACATAGGGCCAGGTAGGTTTGGATAACTTTTTCCTTAATTAACAAAATTATAATTTAAAAACTCCTTTTTGTATTTACTTGGGTTATCTTTGTCTAATATTAAAATTAGTTGGACCACCTGAAACATGTAAGTGTGAGAAATATGTGAAAACACTAAGAAATCAGGAAGGGGGCAATTATGTTTTTGTGGCACTGTATAGCCTAGTTTATATTCTGTAGTCTGTAGCCATTTTGCTAAACTGTATCTAGTGATATGTTGATATTATTTCATTCAACTTTTCTCTGACTGCTAGGTCACTGAGGTTATAAATACTGATGCTAGGTCCCTAACAGCAAAGAAGCAAACATCATATGTTTGACAAAAAAAAAAAAGAAAAAAGATTAATGTAACTTGGTGTTTTACCTCTCCCCAGGGACCCATCACCCACTGAGGGGGAGGGCAGCGCTGCAGATTACAGCGGACCCTGGAGGTGGGCCGGCCCTGTTTTGGACACTTGGACTCTGGCAGCGTGTCGCCACTCTCCCCACTCTTACACAAAACCACACGGTGCCTGTAGCCAGGACCACAGCTGGGGGTGCACTGCAGAGAGAAAAGGAGAAAGAGAAAACATCAGGCAGCAAGGTAGAGATAGAGAAAGGGAAGCCAGGCGGAGGTGCAACAGGAGGCCACCAGCTTGTAAAACTGCAATTCTCTCAGCAGAGGGCAGCAGCTGTACAGAAAAAAAAGTTGAGAAACTACTGAGTTCCTGTAAAACAGCTGGGCATAATTCCTGCCATCGCTACATTACATAAGACGTCAGAGAAAAGTTGAACCCTGACTGATTTCTAACACTATTTAATTCAGTTGCAATTCATCCAGAACTGTGAGAACAAAGTTTAGTTCCAGGAACAAAGTAGTGAACAAGAAGGACTTTTAATACTGTTGTGGTTGAGCAACAACCAACAAGACGTGTCACATAAGAGAGTTACAGCTCTCTGAAAGCCTTAAACTTAAACTAGCTGTCAAATTCCCATGTGACAGTTTTAACAGTATGCATTCATGAGTGACACTGCATGTTCAGAGTGATGTATTCGTCTGCTCCGTGCTCCTGTTGTGTATTTCAAGGCTAAGGTACTCTTACTTTTTTGCTGGCAGATGTTTGGGTTTCTTGGGTTCAACTGGAAAAGAAACTACTGCTTCATCTGAGAGGAATTTTTTAAACTCAGGCATTGCTTCAAAATCAGACACAAGCTGCCTAAAAAACACCGCAAGAGTGCTCTCATGATGGGAAACGCTCAGATGGCCAGCCTACCTCTGACCAGTCCAGGGCCAGCCATTCAGGGGGGCAGCTGTGGTTGTTGCAGGGCTCGGTAAATGAAGGGCGAGGGGGGGTACAGGCTGAGTCGTCCAGGATCTTCTCCTCCGTTGCCGAGATCCTCCTTTTGCATAATACCTCCCGAGTCTGCAGGCCGCCGTTACAGCTGCGGCTGCACTCTGACCACTCTCCTGTCCACCAGCTAGAAGCATGGAAGACCCTTTGTTTTCTTTTTGATGTCCTCATTTGTGTGTAATGTAACACAAATGAGGACAGTGTAATAACAATAAAAACAGGGAGATGATAGCATAAAAATGCAAAGCACAGGTAGAATAGGTGCAAACATGCCAAGCCAACAAACACACAGACACACAAAAATTGCATAAAACACCCCAAATATTCAACAGTAGAATGAGTAACAGGAACCTAACTGAAACCTACTGCAATACTAACAGTAGACAGATATAGAGTACAGATTGATAACAGAAGTTCAGCAGAAATGCTAAATCAGGAAATCCAGAAATCTGTAGCATCTCATGTGAATGAGGCCACTCACGTTGGGGAGCACGGCTCAGTGTTGCAGGATCTTCTCTTCTCTTTGGGTTTGCTCTTCTTGTCACAGAAGTGGTTGTAGACGACTGACTGATCCACCTGCTTCTTACACACCACCTGCTGGATCTGCACGCCTAAAGGTAAAAGTGTCTCTTATTAAGACATTTAAGGCACCAACCATAATCAATTTAACTCAGTTTTATTGATATAGTGACAAATCACGACAACAGTTGCCTCAAGGTGCTTTATAATGTAAGGTAAAGACCAGAGAGGAAACCCCAACAATCAAACAACCCCCTTTGAGCAAGTATTTGGCAACAGTGGGAAGGAAAAACGCCTTTAACAGGAAGAAACCTCCACCAGAACCAGGCTCAAGAAGAGCACCCACCTGCTGTGACTGGTTGGGCATGAGGGGAGTAAGACAGATTGGACACACAATCCAATCAAGCGCTAAGAAAACTGCAGACAGGAAGGTGGAATTTGTCTTATAAATATGTTTTTCAGTCAATGTAAAAAAGTCTGCTGATGTTCAACACAAAAACATACAAACCTGGTGCTTTTGAAATCAGACTACACTTCATTAGTGTGTGCTCCCTACACTACTTCCTCTACCTGCAGGGTTAGCAGTCTGTATTAGATGGTGTCAAAGACAGGCCTGCCTTGTTGAAAATAATACAGGACAGTCGTATCTTAAATGCTCATTTAAGCTGTGAAAGTCAGGGAAGTCTACTTTATAACATATCTGTCTAGGTTCTCAGTCATCCAGGTCATGTTCGTCTCCTTAGACTATAACGTGAAGCTTCAATAAAGAGAGTGCAACATCCACAAAAAACAGCCATCTGAATGTTTTCCTTCTATATTCACACCCTCTACGCCAATTTATTCAGAGGGAAAACAAGCTCTTATCATGTAAAGCGGAATGGGTCATTAACTCACAAGCGCCAGGGAGAAAAGGGGGGGGACTATGTGTGATATTTCTGAAGCCTATGGAGATTGTGAAGTGCTCCAACACCTCTGGCTTCAACTTAGAAAACTCCAGTGTCTTCTCCGGGTCAAGGCTCGCCTACTGGGATTTATACCGCGGTCTTGTGTATGTGTGTGTGTGTTTCTACATCTTTAGAGAGAAACACAAGTGAGCATCGGGTGTGGAATCAAATGTGAAAGCTCCTAACCAAAACATTCTTTGTGAAATTCTTTCATATTTGTTAGATGACGAAATTCATATTACTCTCTCAAGCCTGTCGGAAAAACAGGAGATGACTGTGCACCGAGCAGCTACTTAGCTTAGCGTAAAAACTGAAAACATGGGGGCCCAGTCTGAGGTTAAGCATGAAGTCTAAGTTTGAAGATGTTAAAAGATGTTTTTAATACACATTGCATGAGTGAAACAAGCAATCAGCACCATGGCTGAGGATTTGAACGCCAGTGTACCGATGACAGCCTCAAAAACACAGATTTAAAAACAGCTATGATTTCATACATTACAAAGCGAGTTAATCCCAACAGCTTGGTGTTTACTTGTCAGAGCTGGTTTATCTCACATTAGCAGTGCATTATTGTAGCTACAGTAATGCATAAAAAAATCAATCCGCCAACGTTCCGAGCCATAGGCACCCGTTTGTGTTGTTTACCTCCAGCACAGAGAGCTGAACAGTGTGACCATGAGGTGTAGTGCCAGGCAAAGCCATTCAGAGGATCCCTGCTGAGTGGCGGGTTGAAACGATAGTGTATGCCTGGGTTTTCTTCCCTCACCAGCACCTATACAAAAAAAAAAATTCAAGATGACTCACTTAGTATTGCCAGATCCTCATTTTCAGGAGACCTGCTTTGAGGTGTCTCTGCTCTTGTTCTTACCATGACGAAGAGGGTGATATTTGTCGGCCCCAGAGCTTCGAGACTTTCCGGCCCATCAGTGGGCCGTCTGTAGTGGAACGTGGTGCCGGCAATATTGAACCTGCGTGGCGTGTCAATGCTCAGCTTCCCATTGATGAAGTACTGATCACCTTTACTCTTCAGTGCTGGGATGCAGAAGAGCGTGAGGGAGGCAGCGAAGTAAAAGATTATGCTGATGTGCAATGACTCTGTTGGACCCCACACTGGGTTTATATTTAACTATTTACATAAAAATCTAACTCAGCATCATCTTACCAAGGTAGTTGAGGGAGATGTTGAGCTCCTGTATGTGGATGAACACGGACCCTTTGGGAATTCTGACCACCTCTTCATAACCTGAGACACATAAAGCCACACAAAGTCAAAAGCTGAAAACTGAGTGAATGAGCTTTATTCTCTAAGGATCATGGGAGTAATGCATAAGTAGTGTTTAGCTCCGTGGGACACCAATGGACTAAGCAGAGGCTATAGATTCCAGCTGCATTCCTGGGCAGCAGTTCTCGGCCACTCTGCACAGCTCTTTGCTCGAGAGCGAGAACTATGCCAAGAGCCGGCTTCTCCTCTCCTTTTTCCTTCCATCTGTTTTGGTCTCTTATCCCCTTTTATGCTCATCTCGTCTCACCTCCAACAGCTCTCGCACTGCTTTCCTCAGCTCTCTGTTCTGCCGTGAGGCCAGAAGGCCAGCCACTGCAGCCCTGTAAATAACTTCAGCTCAAAGAAGGAATGAACAAAAGACGAAATAAAGTATACCCCATGACCTCCTCTTTGCAGAGCTCTGAAAGATGAGAATGACCCAGCTCTGGGTCTGTAGGAGGAGATGCTTACTTTAAAAGAGTGAGAAGTATTTAGCCTCAGATAAGGAGAGCTCAAAAGTGTGAGAGTAAGCTGTGTGGTAAACAGAGAGCAAATGATCTGTGAAGCACCAGGTCCCTGAAGCTTCAGAAATATCTCACTGCCTATCACAATCAGACCATGACAGGCATTGAGGTAGGTAGACTGGCGGGATAAAGAGACTTGAAATGTCTACAAATGGCTGCGCCAGTGCCTTTTTTCACCAGCAGACCAAACACGGTTAAAGAAGACCTTCAAAGGAATCCTACTCATTTGCCTGGGACAGTGAAATAGTCTGACAGGAAGCCATAGATTTAGGTCCCACATCACACATACACGTATGCTCCGCAGCGCTACTGGAGGTCAAAAACTCCACAGGGAGTCCTGAAATCACTGAAACAGAGAGGAAAAGAGAAGCACTCCCTGAAGGCTTTAGAAGTTTAGACAAATCAAAAGCTTGCTGTGGACATGACTGAATGATTCTGCTACTCATAAATGTGCCAGTGACCAGAATAGGCCTTTGGTCCTGTGCCTGCAGTTTGAGTTTGGCTGGAGATGAGAACATACTGTGATCAAGTATGTTTGTGTTTACATTTAGGGACTTTTATCATATTAAGTAAAATCCAAGAGAGCTAGATCTACTGGTTCTTAGTAGCTCAGTTGTACTGATAAAAATGCCTTTGGTTAATTATAATGTATAGTGCCAAAAAATCCGTAGTCATGTTTGTCTATGTGGCCCCAAAAGTGTTTAAACCCCATCAAACACCTTTGGGATGAACTTTAGCACTGGCTGTGCTCAGCAGTGCTTACTTAATTGGTTTGGGCAAATGTGAGCAGACTGCTGCAGCTGGTTCTGAAAACCTTCCTTACAGCAGCACTCATGGTTTTGAAATATGGTGTGCAACTACTACTAACAGTGCATGCCGAGACCTGATACTGTAGCTGCACTGTTATTGCACAGGGAGATCGGTGGGAGTGGGTTGTCGACCACGGCCCCTCCGCATATATTGTCCTTTAGCAAGACACCGATCCCAAAGTTGGCTCCAACTGCAGAGGAGCATCATGCGCTGCAACACTGCCACCACTTTAGCCTTACTAATGGATTTTTTTTTTTTAAGGAAACAATAAAGTTAGATATTTTGAGGTTAGTGGATCCCTCAGCTTGGGGTTGACAGGCTGGCCTGGCCACTGTGGTTCAGCTGCCTGTTCAGGGTGTGTCCTCTTTTAGGAACCCTGTGAGGGGGTGAGAGCCATTGACAGTTGGGTGAGAGACTCTGGAGTTGGTGTTGTGGGAAGAAAGTAACCCAAAATAGATCCGTCGGCAGCAGGACCTCAAGCCACACTGGCTGGACCTGACCTAAATCTGTCTGCCACGTGTCCCTGGGTGGCCAGTGGATAAACGCATCAACATGTATATAGTGTATGGTGTATGCAATATACAATTATATTTGCATGTTTCCTTAAGTCCAAATTGTTTTTTGGGGGTTTTTAGGCCTGTTCCATTCGGTACTTCAGCAATCAGAATTGTTGTCTGAAGGCTAAGAAAGATGCCCAGCGGATTTATTTTTTCAGGTGGATCATTATGGCTATGCCATGTTGTTCCACCTGATTTAATATCCTATTAGAGCGATTAGAACATGCTGTAGGTATTACAGGTACTGCACTGCAGTGGTTTGTATCATATCTGTCTAATAGACTCCAATTTGTGCATGTAAATGGAGAGTCCTCTTCACACACTAAGGTCAATTATGGTGTTCCACAGGGTTCAGTGCTAGGACCAATTCTGTTTACATTATACATGCTTCCCCTAGGCAGTATCATTAGAAGAGTATACATTAGTATACATTTTCACTGCTATGCAGATGACACCCAGCTCTATCTGTCCATGAAGCCAGATAACACACACCATTTAGTTAAACTGCAGGAATGTCTTAAAGACATAAAGACCTGGATGGCCGCTAACTTTCTGCTTCTTAATTCAGATAAAACTGAGGTTATTTTACTCGGTCCTGAAAATCTTAGAAATATGGTATCTAATCAGATTCTTACTCTGGATGGCATTACCTTGGCCTCCAGTAATATTGTGAGGAACCTTGGAGTCATCTTTGACCAAGACATGTCCTTCAACGCACATATTAAACAAATATGTAGGACTGC
>VVHJ01038911.1:0-31478 GCA_015107715.1 Tylochromis polylepis | reverse complement strand
CATCAGCCGGGCAAGGACAGAGAGACTCAAGAGGAGCTTCTATCCTCAAGCCATCCGGGCCCTAAACCAACCCCCTCCCACACACACACACACACACACACTCGCCCTCTCACAGCACCTATAATTGACTGAGACTCTCCCCCAGACACTCAATTCCCTTTAACTTTAAATATGTTTATATTGTCCATTCTGTAAAATAGTCAGATGTCTATTCATATTAATGTACAGAATTCACCTGCTTGCTGCTTCTACTGCACATTCACCCAATGTATATACTATATATATACATATATATTTATATTGTTATTCCTGTACACCCCCCCCTTTTATTTTTGCACATGTCGAGGAGCGTGTCAGTATACATTTCACTGTGTGTTATACTTGTATAACTATGCATGTGACAAATAAAGAACCTTGAACCTTGAACCTTGAACCTTGTCTACAGCGGTTTATGCTGCTGAGTCCTGAGTGTGCTGGCTGTCACACTCATTGCTAACTGAGAGATTTGATAAAGATGAGCCATCACTAATGAAATTTGTTTAATCTGTGTTTTAATAGTACAAGTACACTGTAGTAGTAAAAATGGCTGCTTTGTAAAGGGTCTGTACCAAGACTTAAGACCCCAGCATTTAGTCCTCATCAGAAGAATATACATTTTTCATATTGCAGTTATGGCTGACAAAGCAGGGGTTTTTTTTTTTTTCGTTCGTTTTTTACAACTTTACATCTCCTAGATTTGACAGTCCAAATTCAGGAAATATTATGAATAAAATTAGCTGCACCTTGTGATTGCTCAGATTGGTTTTGTGTGTGTTTGGAAGCAAATTTACAGTATCTTGTCTTCTGCAGGTTGCCATCAAACAGATCAACTTGCAGAAGCAGCCAAAGAAGGAGCTAATTATCAATGAGATCCTGGTCATGAAGGAGCTGAAGAACCCCAACATTGTCAACTTCGTAGACAGGTAACATGCTGCATAGAAAAACATATAATACACTTCACAATACCAGCTGTGAGTGGACTGCTCTGTAAATACGACCATCTGTGCGTGTTTATAGTTTCCTTGTTGGAGACGAGCTTTTCGTGGTAATGGAATACCTGGCTGGCGGGTCGCTAACTGACGTTGTGACAGAGACATGTATGGATGAAGCTCAGATTGCTGCTGTCTGCAGAGAGGTAGGATTTTTCTCAGACAACCGAGCTAATGAAAACGATAAGAAAACATTAGATTGGACTTGTGTCACTTTACCTAAAACTAAGTTATCTAGCTTTTTCTTTTTTACAATTTGTCTATTACAATTTTGGTGGATTCTAATCTTCCTACCTACATGCGTTCAGGTCCTTCAGGCCCTGGAGTTTCTCCATGCAAACCAGGTCATCCACAGAGACATCAAGAGTGACAACGTTCTCCTTGGGATGGACGGCTCAGTCAAACTCAGTGAGTGAGAACGCACGCAGATGTGCACACATCCACTGATTGATAATATACTTCAAACTGAACAACACACTGCTTGTTTTTCTAATCTCAACTTATTTTTTTCTCTCTTTGCAGCTGACTTCGGTTTCTGTGCTCAGATTACCCCAGAGCAGAGCAAGCGTAGCACCATGGTGGGTACACCCTACTGGATGGCTCCAGAGGTAGTAACCCGGAAAGCCTATGGACCCAAAGTGGATATTTGGTCTCTGGGGATTATGGCCATAGAGATGGTGGAGGGAGAGCCTCCATATCTAAATGAAAATCCTCTCAGGGTGAGTGTGTCATGGGAGCAGCAATGATCAGGTGTCTGTTGTGGTGTTTGTGTGTACTGTACATTTACCTACACTAAGGGTTCAATATGTGAACCTGAGCTTTAAGCTTTAAGCTGTTAATAATTTAACTTGAAAATCATAAAAAAGGGAAATGTAAGTGTATTTTTTTTGCAGAATTAAATAATGCAGAAAAAGGAGAAAATGCTGGAAATGTTTGGCATTTTTGGCAAACGTGTCACACCTCTGTGGATGGAAATGTGCACATTCTGCTGCTCAGTCTGTCAACCGTGTTGATCCAGGCTGAAATATCTCAGCAACTACCGAATGGAAAACCATTACATTATAACCTCGTGGCTGAGACGTTGAACCCTGATGACATTTGCGATCCTCTATTTTTGGATAGATGTCAGGTTTTTCACTTCACTTAAACTTAAAAATATGACAGCATCTACTGGATGGACTGGAACATTTTTTTTTAATGATTCCTAAATGAAGAATTCTGGCTTTTATATAGCATCTATAGCATCACCTTGAAGTTGTTATTTGTGGTTTTAGTTCAAATGTCTTTGATGATTCTATTTGTTTGCACAGTACTTTTAATTTATGGTAAAATCTTTCCTAAATTAATATGATGAACATGGGAAACATTACACCTTCTTATCACTAAGCATGTGTCAGCACATGCATGTTATTGTTTGACTTTTGGTCAGATATGAAAGGCATGCAGAGCTCATCGCAGGGCTGTAATGACTGCATGACTGCAGTCTGGCTTCTATCCAATCCAGCTCTGTACAGTTATGGCCTCTTTAGGCAGTTTTTTACTGATTTTCCACAAAAGATTACCCACAATAAGCAAAGATATGGATGAACTGGACTGATAGCATTATTGCTTTAAAAAAAAAAATTCAAGGTATTTCAATAACAATTTTATCACAATAATCGTGAAGGTAAAATCTGGTGTTTTGACTGTCCCAATGCAATTCATAAGAAATTACATTTGTGTCTAAAGACTAGTGCTTAAATAATATTTTGCCCACCTCTTCTAACTTTGCCATTATTCTGGTTTTAGGCATTGTATCTAATCGCCACCAATGGGACACCTGAGCTGCAGAACCCAGAGAAGCTGTCTCCTGTGTTCAGATCCTTCCTTAACCTTTGTCTGGAGATGGACGTGGAGAAACGAGGGTCAGGCAGACAGCTGCTGCAGGTAGAAAAGACCTATTAATCCGCACTGCCAAATTCAAGATGTCTTTAAATGTTGAATCGAGATTTTTTTTTTTTTCTTATGCATATCAGTAAATTATGTACACTGTTATCTAAGGTTGAGCCTAGAAAATACAGTTCACCCCCTAACTTATAAAATTTCACGTGTCCACTCTTTTCCATTTAGCATCCATTCCTGAAGATGGCGAAGCCTCTATCCAGCCTCACCCCTCTCATCCTGGCAGCCAAAGAAGCCATCAGGAGCAATCGCTAAATCCTGGTCTGCAAAGACTCCAAGCTGGCATCTCCTGCTGGTCCACATATGACGACTATCTGCAGTCTGTTAGTGTTAATGATTTTTTTCCAAAAGGGCATAAAATGCTGCTCCACTCTTCCCGGTGTTTCCACACAGACATTTATCTTACCTTTGTGCCTTGTTCTAAAGCTGCATATAGCCATAATATGTTATCCACTTGTTTTGTGTTTGTATGTTTGTGATGTTGAAACTGGTTATCTGTGCATAACCAATGCATTATCATTGTTAATTTAGACACCAAGGGCCATATTCATAAAGAATCTTGGTTTACGACTTGTTCTACTAAAAAGCCCTTAAAGTTACAGAACAGAAGTGAACCTTACGCTTAATTAATAAAATCGCTGTCTTTACAGTAATCTTTTTATTTGTGAGCACTGTGTCAACAAAATGACATATCCTAATGGAAATGGAATGAAATGCCAGGAGTTTAAATTCTTTCTTCTGTTTAGATCACAGTGTTATGACAGGAGCACAACATCTTGTTTGTCATTCTACCATGTGACCTTGCAGCTGGTTTCTGTGGTTATTTCTGCTGTGGTTACACATGTGCGTTCTGACTAACTGGATCCAAAACTTTTAAATGTGACATTAAAAACCATGGTGTGCTAAAACTGTGCTGTACTGTGGCCGAGGATGGGACAATGCAGTCTTTATGGAGTGGAAAAGCAAGGCCAGTGTACTGTATCTGAGTGAAAATCTAGCCATTCCAGTAAAGTCGGATCTTTGTTATGTATTTTTGCTTGTAGTCTGTTTTTTGTGCATTAAGTTTTAATTATCTTAAATTTGAAGATGAAAAATGTCCACACTTCATATTTCGGCCCTCTGTTGGTAGTTGGGAGTGTTACAGGCACCAAAAACGCACATTTACTCATGTGCCTCTGCCATGAAAACATCTGTGCATGATCGCCTACAGATTATGGATCTGAACACTGTTTACTGCATGACCAATGCTTTTTAGTTTATCACTCCAGCCACACTCTTTCTCAGTGAGATGTCTTTTTTTTCCTCTCTGTTTCTCTTTGTCTTTTCTAATGGATGCCTTATTGTTGGTATCAGTACAACATAAATATTGTATGCAGTTGTTTGACTGTGTTAAACTGGAGGATTTTTTTAAATATACGTTTTGTATATTTGTGTTGTGTCTTGTATTTTGAACAGCTTTTAGTATGTACATCACTGTTTTATATTTGTAACTAACATGACAGAAGAGCATTTCATTTTTTTTTCCCAGATTTTTTTTTCTTGTTTACCAACTCATCATCAGTTTCCTGAAATGTGCAATTATGAACTCAAAAATAGGTAACACTCTGTAATACGGCCCGCGATTTAAAGGTGGTATTCTCCTGTAATTAAAAATAATTTTTACCTACAAACACTTTTAGCTGGACACGGATAGCTAGGTACGCTAGAATAAGAGGGTAACAAGTGAGAATTTTACATGAAACAAAGAAATTATTAAATAATTAAATTAATGCAGTGTGCAATTTGACAAAAAATTTTACAGGAAAACAAACAGTGATTTCCCATCGTACTTTTCAGGGTTTGGGCCGTATTATAGAGTGGCTTAATCTTGCCTTTTTACATCCTTATTTAATATTCATTATGTTTATGTGCATGATGGATGTTCTGTTATTCAATTGTCCTTTTATTTTACCAACATACATGTGATGAGGACTGTTCTCCCTTACCCACTTGCAAGAAAAAATAAATACCATCAAAAATTGCAGGCTTATGATTGCAGGCTTATAATGACGAAGTCTTTTTTTTTCCTTTTCTCACAATCATTTTTCAAACATAATTTTAAAAAGTAGTGTACAGGAAAGGCATGTCTCCTTTCCTGTAAAATGACTGGATGTTAAACAAGGTTAAGCCGCTTCATAATATAGCTCACACACTCAAAACTAAAGTGTACTTACAGTGTAAGATGGGGAAATATTGTTTTTCTGCAAAAATTACAAAAATGTTACGCTGTACCTACAGTGTAATTTGAGTCTCCTTCCCTTTGAAATTTATGAAATTTATTAAAACGTAAGCAACTTAAGTACAGGGGTAAGTTGTTTACGTTTTAATGACTTTAGTCGCGGGCCGTATTATAAAGTACGTAATTCAGACATAAATTATAATAAAGGCGAGCCTAAAAGATTTGTGTCTCGGTTAATATGAATCGTAGATGTAACTAAAGTTTGAAGTGACTGTTAGTACTTTTAGTCTTGACTACTAAAAAACGAAAAAATGACGACAAAAGGATGATATGGAGAAAAAGTAAGTAAGATCATAAAAAGAGTAGTGAGAAAGTTCTGTATTTGGTGTTAATTAACGTGTTGTCTAAATAAATACTGTACACGATAATTCAAAATTTACGACCGGGCAAACAGACTACCGGCTGAAAATGACATGATAAAATGAGATGACATGAACTATTATGTTGCCAGGGGGATTAGCTCAAATGGTAGAGCGCTCGCTTAGCATGCGAGAGGTAGCGGGATCGATGCCCGCATCCTCCAATACTTTTTTTTTTTTTTTTTTAAATTGAAAATTAGTTTTTTCATAGATTCATACATTAACTCTAAGTAACCGATGACCTCTTAGTAAGCGCTGTGTCAAATGATCAGCGAATTTAGTTAACGCCTACATTTATAGCACTCTTACTGTTAATTCCATAGAAAACCAGCAGATGGCAGCATAGAATCATAAACGATTGATTCATGGCCACATCTTGAAAATCTCTCATCTATCGCTATTCGTTTAGTTCAAAATGAGCGTGTATTTACAGCCATGTGTTCAGGTAAGTTTCTGTATTCTTTTTTTCATTATAAGGAGCGAACTCTGCCTGAAAATTGTTTGTCCAACCTCTGAAGTGCTGAATGAGCACTGTTGTTCATCAGCTTAAAGTAGTTTAATTAATTAGATTATATACAAAGGGATATAAAGATGCTTTATGTTTTTCATTGTTTGTGTGATGTTGCTATTCTCGGTATTGTCTGTCTATTCTGTTAAGTGCAATGTGAGCAAAGAGCTGATTCTTCTTCTGAATCTGAAAGAAATATGAAAATAAAGACCTTGATTTAAAAATTTGCCCTAAATATGATAAAAGAATAGAAATAGAAGGCAAAAAGAATTGAAACCATTAATAATTATGAGCATTTACACATATTACAGGATGGATGCAAACAGGCCAGAAGCTTTATAATACAGAATCCTCTTTCCTCTCTCAACTGATAATTTTAGAGTTCGCTGGACAAGAATTGCATGCCCTGCTGGAATACTATTGTGGGAGGTTTTAAACTGTTTTGAAGTGCAAGAATTTACAATAATTACAATTAAAATAATATTTTATAGACTGGAAAAGATCATGCACATGCAGGACAATATATGCAGTGAAAGGAAACACTGAAACTTCAAGGGTTTTCTTGAAAGGGTGACCTGATCCTCCAGGGAAAGAAGTGCTGACAGATGATGATAAAAATGTTTATTGTTGTTTCATAATTACACAAATTACTGCACACTTTAACAAACTGTTCATATTACAATAAATCAGAACAAATGTGATAGTTTTATCTTGGGGCAGCAACAATGAAAACAATAAAACTAATGATAATCATTTCAGCAAAATAAAACTAGCTGTCATTGTGAAACAATAACATTTTGCACCACCACATTCCAGTAATGGATTAGATTATATGGTATGAGAATAATTTTTGCAAAAGGGGATCATAATTATAATGCTTGTAATCTACAACTTTATAATATGTCAAATGTCATGGTATTACTGTGTAGAGGCGGAGGTAGGACCCAATAGCAAAAGGGGAACTACTAGGAACTGAGGACTAATAAGTAGAAACAAATAAATTTAGGAGTTAACAACTAGCACTTAGAAGGGAAACGCAGCACACAAGAAAGCACACAGCAAACAGAGACAACACAACAACGAGCAGAGGAAGACAGAGGGCTTAAATACACACAGGATAACGAGAGGATGGGGAACAGGAGGGAACACAGCTGGAACTAATACAGACCAACAGGACAGGGGAAGCAGAACTGAACACACTGAACACATGGTGAGAGATTGTCAAAATAAAACAGGAAATACGATAACCACAGAGAAACAGACATGGGAACAAGACTGACTGGGGAGACAGAAAGGGAACACCGAACGCAGAGATAAGAGGTAACAAACATGAAGACAAGGCCAAGACTAGAAACTACAAATAGTAAACAAAGCAGAAAAACAACTAAAAGCAAAACCAGGCATAAGCACTAAATCTTAGAATATTAAATAAACCAGAATCCAGAGAGTCCAAATACAAAATCACTGGGTCACAGACCCAGTACATCAAATGGCAAAAAAAACAACAACCCCTCTTTCAAAAACACCAGTTAAATGCTTTCTTTGCAGTGTAAAACCCCCCCAGTAAAATTCAGCTGTTTATTTTAAACTCCCAGCATCTTCTTCACCATGTATCCTGGCATGTTGTACAGGAAAAGAGCCATTATGGCGAGCAGCAGGAGAGCAGTGACAATCTTGATAGTCAGCCACCTGTACTGGTCACAAACCAGGTGTTTCACAGCTTTGAGAGGGATGAGGAACCAGAGGAGGGCAACATCTGGACGGCTGGTGGAGTACAGAGTTATAAACACTGCGTTAGACAAATAACATCAAATAATAACTGACAAACCAGTTTTCTTTCCGAACTTCTAGAGGTTGTCACCAATTTGCTTCTATTAGAGTAAAAACATAAATTTAAAAAAAAAACAACAACAACATATTTGAATCCCATTATCACTGATGACAAAACAACGCTGCATACACTCTTTTTTTAGTTTTCTATTAAGCACTAAACAAAGAAGGCATTCGTATAGAGATGACATAACCCCCTGATAAATGGATTGTCCAGATCTCAGTTTATTCACAAATTTAAAATATCATACACAGATGCAAAGCTGAAGACTGAATTCAAACACAATATACTCACTTTTAAACCAGTACAACATATGAAGGTGACTAATGTTCAGTTATTTTAAATACAAGCACAGAAAATACAGAAAACACTATTTCAAGAAACAAGAAAAACTGCAACAACAACAACAACAAAAAACCCTCAAATATGATTTGTACACATTAATAAACAATATCAGAAACACTCAAGTAGTAAGTATTATTATTAGTGGTACTGTGATAGCGCCCGTTTAACAATGCAGTGGTTAATTTATGATATTGTAAAGCTGAAAAACATTCACAACAGAATACAAGTTATCACTGAACACACAGTCTTTGAAAAGGTAAAAACCTCAGCTGTTTCTCTTAAGCTCCGAGCATCTTCTTCACCATGTATCCTGGCATGTTGTATATGAAAAGAGCAAAGATGGCCAGCAGGAGAAGAGCAGTGACAATCTTGATGGTCAGCCACCTGTACTGGTCACAAATCAGGTGTTTCGCAGCTTTGAAGGGGATGAGGAACCAGAGGAGGGCAACATCTGGACGGCTGGTGGAGTACAGAGATGTAAAAAGACGTTAAAGAAGCCAAAGCCATTTTGGCCCACAGATGAACAAAATAATCGATAACTTACATGGAAGAAATACCCACATAATGTAACAAGCAAAAGTTACTGGTTACAGGTTTAACAGGGCGAAATAAACACTAAAATATCTTCAAAATGTTGGACATAACACCTTTGGGTTAAAAAAAAAAGTACAAATAGCTCACTCCTTTATTTATGAAATAGCAAACTTTTATCTAAGTTTTAAGATGACTTTTTATGGTCTTAAAGTGATAAGAGAGAAAATAAAATCTTGTATAAAATTCAGGTGAAAATATTTATATTACATATAGCCAGCATATATAGAGTCCTATTAAAAACTAAGCACACCGTAACCAATTCCACAGGAATTAAGAATTAAGTAGCAGCCAGGTGATGCTAGTCAAAATGCACTTGGTTAATTGATCATCAGCAAATGTGAGCACCTGTATAAAAGCATAATTTTGGCAGTTTGCTGGTCTGGAGCATTCGGGCGTTCGTTAACAAACTCTCTTTTAAAAGGAAGAAACCAGCAGAACCAGACTGAGGGAGGAGGGGCCATCTGCAATTCACACTACAATGAACGCATCAGGATTAACTTTTCTACCTTTTCAACATATTGTGTGTAGCAGCCTTTTTCTTTCCACTTTTACCATAGTAAAATATACTTAAACAACTGTTGAAGGTATTAGGTCTGGGTTTTATTTCTGGAATGAACCTTCTGCTTTGCTGCTTCGAACTTCTTACCATATAGAAGTGATTGCTGATCTCTCCGTTTTATTTTTTCAGGTACAGTATATGTTTAGCACTTATCCATGCATCCACCCATCCATTTTCTTTTGTTTGTCCAGTTCAAGGTTGTGAATGTTGTCGAAACCAATCCCAGCTGCCACGCTCTAAACAGGTTGCCAATCTATCACAAGGCTTAAGTTCTTATATCTCAGAAGAAATGAACTAGATTTCATCTGTTGAGGTGGTGCTCATGATTGTCCTCCTTCCAGTGAATATACTTCTTTTTTCTTTTCCATTTTAAAGCACTTTTATTAAAACTCTACTTTCATTACCTGATTGCTTCAAGTCTAGGAATATAACTATATAATGAAATAAATCTCTGCCTGTCTGTGTGTTTTTTTTCTTTGTCCACAAACTCTTTCAAGATCATCGGGAGCTGAGCAACCAAATTTGTCACATAAATACAGGCTCCTGAAGACTGTCATCTACATCAGATATTACTGTATGACCCATCACATTGCCTGGTAACCTAGCAACGAGCTAAAATGACCTGTTTTAAGCCTGCAACAGCAATGTCTCTGTGGCGGGGTGTGGTCCCTGGCACGGCTGCAAGGGAGGAGTGAGGCAGTGAGCTCGCGGGGCGGAGCCGCGCAGGTGAGAGGTGCCGGCAATCATCTGTGGCTGATTGCATGTGTTTTGTTCTGTCCTGGCAGTGACGAGAGGGGGGGAAGCGTGACAGACACCAGCTGAGCTGACGACTGAGAGTACAGTGTGTGTCGGCAAATAAAAAGTATTCTGAACAGCAACAACCGGTGTGTGCGTGCAGGTGTGTGGGTCAGCCCGTGACAGTCTCATTTTATTTTCATGACAATAACTTCTCATCTAAATCCATAAAAGTGAAATTTTACATGCCTAGCAACCACCTGACAACCTAGGCTAAAATGACCAATTTTTAGGCATATGAATAACGTCTAACATCCCTATTTTTATTTGTATTTTTTTGGCTTTTTTCACTATTATTAAGTATATCAATTTATGAACAGCATGAACAGGCCAAACAGTACTGTAGCATGGGTGTGTGAAAGTTAATTTGGCAATGTAATTTCTTAAAGAATATGTTTTCTGAATTCATTCTTAGTGCATGCTGTTTTGTTGGTATAACTTCTTATATTTAAATGTATTGCTTCGTTGCTTTTATTTAGTTTTAAAAATGCTGACTGAATAGACAAAGTGCACAGGAAGTTTGGAGGAGAGAGTGAGTCAGAAGTTCTACGATTAGTCTGCTGGAACCATGTGCAGAGCATTTTAAGCTCCCAGCATTTTCTTGAGCATGTAACCGGGCATGCTGTAGAGGAAAAGAGTGAGCACAGCCAGCAGCAGGAGAGCAGTGACAATCCTGATGACCAGCCACTTGTACTGGGTGAAGACCAATTGTTTTATGGCCTTATAGGGAGTGAGGAACCACAGAAGGCTGGTGTCAGGATGGCTGGAAGGACAGAAATGTGCATGTTCAGTTTTACAGATCTGAAGGACTTTGGAGCATTTTACTGTTATTCTTTTTCTACATTAAATCTGAGTTAATGCTTTGAAAGTAAGTGGAATCACTGAAACAACAATAAAGCAGAAAGCAGGATGGGGAAAAATAATTCTAGTTAGAAATAAGCATAAGAAACAGCAACTTACCATGTAAAGAAAGAAGATCCTAGGTCTAAGTCCAGTGTTCGACTGAAGCAAATTCCTTCAACTGTCTTTCCTCAGTTCATGAAATTGTTTATTGCTTTTTATGCAAGTTTAGCATTGCTTTTTATGTTTTTTTATGATTGTTTACCAGGTGTTTTTTATAGTAATTGATTTAACAATTCAGTTAGTAATTTACCACTATATCTATTATGTTCTCTGTTTTTCTTTTTTTTTTCCATTTTAATTCTGTTGAATGATGTTTGTTTGGACTGTCAGACTTTAAACCTACACGTGTCTGTGTAGGTACAGGTATGTGTACATGAACACAACATTTAGTGTGTGACTGTTTCTGTTTATAGGAGGGGTTTATGTAGAAGCCAAAAGAATATACTGGACCATGCCGCTGAAAAAATTAGATCAAAAGAAAAGCGTGAGGGGTGATAGGAAAACATCCATCATACTTGGGTTTCTCCAGTGGCTCTGGTTCATTTCGTCCTTCACCAACTGGACTTTTCTCTGCTTCCTCTCCTGTCAGAAGATGCAGCTCTGCTTCCACTTTTCCCTGTAAAGACAAAAAAACAGGATGAGTGATGTGGATTCATGCTATTACCTAAAGCAAGGATGCCAAACTCATTTTATAATGTGGGTGAGACCAGTGAACTCTGTCAGTATACCAAAGTTTAACTACACGTTCAATCCTGGAGATATGTTATGTAAAAGAAGTGCAGTTAGGTTAGCAGTGTTATTATAAGTGTGCTTTACTGGTTGCATTAGCATTACAAAAATGAATCATTCCCTATTTACAACCAGCATTTCAGGTGGTGTTTTGGTGTGACTGACCGTAAGCTCAAACTCATCATCTTCATTTCTGGCCACAAAGGGCCACCAGCCTTTGATCCTCTTCTGTTTGAAGATGGAGACCGTGGGCATCTCTGCTTCATTTGTCACCATTTCAATGGTACACTGCTTGGCAGTCTTGGCGCCACGTGGGAAACGGTTCAAGTCTAGCTCAATTGCACCTATGAAGACATTTTTTTAGAGTAAATGTCAAATAGGTAGGAAGGTTAAACTATCTTAAATGTCATTATGCCTAAATTTACAATGTTGCCTGCTGTGTTAGTGGTATTTCACAAACAAGCTCTTATGAGTAGTGATGTTTTTTAGCTTAATGATTTTTGACAATACCCAGGAAATCATCTGCTGAGAAATGGTCGGCATCCCACACTTGCAGGTTAAGACGAGCAGGGATCTTGTATTCAGTCTCATCCCACGCAAACATGGACTCTTTTTTTGAGATGACGATCTTCTCCTCTGCCATGAGGTAATCAAATGGGTAGATGAAGCGCCAGTTGAAATTCCCCTCCCCAGTGATGGAGTGATAGTGGACATCAGTGTCCTGTTTGTCCTCCTGCTGCCCTTTTAACCAACTGTGAGGAAACCATGTGGGGGTTGTAAATGTTTCTGTATTGGGAATCTGATTTGGCTGATTTCTGCTCATAAACAAATAAGCAAAAAAATACATTATTACCCTCGCACAAATATATCACTTGATTTCTCGCCAGTGAAGATGTCATCATCCTCCAGAACGACTTCATCTGTGTTCCAAATTATGACCCTCAGTTCAAACCTGTACAAACGCAAGAACAGTAATCAATGATCAATAATGACTGCTAAAAACCTCAAATTAAACTGCATCATTTATTCAAATAAGTTCTGATGGTTTTGAACTTTATACTGTTTGTGTTAAAGCTGCAAGACGACTGTTGAAACCATACTTCTTTGGTTTCCTTGGTGAAATGTCAAGTGCAGGACCAGGTGCTGTCATATCTTTAGGGAACATATCCACCCACATCTCAATTCTTCCCTGAACAAAGTACAGGACGAGAAAAAAATTCTTTGTTTTTCAATATGCAAATAATCTGTAGAGGCTAATTCCAACATACGAGCCTTTTTCATCGAAATCTATTATACATTAATACGTTTACACACTTGCTCAATTCCTGGTTTATCAGGGTGGAGCAGTGGTCTGGTCTCCACGTGTTCTGGGATGAGCTTGTAGCCAACTCGTGGAATTTCTTCCCAGTGGTTCAGCACAGTAAGGGCAAGGTGTTCATCTGTCTGCTTCTTCAGACCTGACAAACATCATCACAAAAATTTGTATACTTTTTAAAGCGAATACTGTCAAACTAAATTACACTTTCCCTTTAAACTGTTTAAACATTTATCAGACTTGTTGCGTGCTCACTCATCCAGGTGCCAAAAAGTTGATTCTGTTCATCTGGATGTCCAGATGAACAGAATCAACTTTTTGATTCTGTTGAGACTGTTCCAGAGCCAGTTTATCAGTAGCACCAGCATGAAATTGTGCATTACCAACCTGACAAACAAGCATACAACAAGTATTGGAGAGAGTATGTCCCCTACAGCATTACTGCCTTTCTTTAGTAAGTTACTGAGTAAATGAAGTGGGAGAAACAAAAGGTCAATAAATACCATTTTCATCCTCTATCTCTGTTGGTGCCATGAAGACACGGTTCTCCACCTTCACTCTTCCTCCAGGTCCGTAGTGAGGCCCGTCCAGTTTGCCATCCTTACACAGCTTAGCCAGGATGTGGGTGGGTTTCATTGGGTCACGCCACACATTGTAACCATGGCTACAAAAAAGTGTGAATATAGTTATATGACCCTTATATGAAAAAACAACATTTTTAAAACTATAATCAAATGAAAGTAAACGGTGACATTTTAAAACTGTAAAAAACCTTCACACACACACACACAAAACAGATATGTTGGGTTTAATAATAAAGGAAGAGTTTACCACAAATCAAATTCATCTAGACCAGGGATGTCAAACTCATTTTACATCATGGGCCACAGCCCAGTTGTTTAACTGTGACTTAACTACTTTGGTGACGTACAACTGGCCATTTGGATGTCTTTATCAGTAGAAAAAGCTGTAAAACGTATGAAAGTAAAGATAAAAGTCCAGTATGTATGCCTCCTTCACATTTTACAAACCCATCCAGTGGCCCAGATTAGAAGCCTTTGCCAGGCCAGTTCTGGGCCCCAGGCCTTGGCTTTTGACACTCCTGATCTAGACTGATTTGATGTAAGTCGTCCAGTTTTGGAGATCTATATTAATAGAGATGTCTGCCATTGCTTGAATTTAATTGCCTTGTTACCCTGTTGGGCTTCAAGTTCAAAGAAATAATTGGAAAAACTCAAGAAATCATGATGTCTTTACTCAAAACAATCTCCAGACTTTATCGTAAGCAGCTTTATGTACAATAGGAACTAGGTTTTTCTTGATATCTCTGAAGACAGACTAGCAACAGGGTAACTATTAATGGTGGCTGTGAGCTATAATGTTAGCTAGCTGAACGCTTTCACTTGATTGAATTTGTAGTGAGGTTTGTGGTGAAGAGCAGTGCATCTATTAAAAATGAACAAATTAAAGTACTATTTTTTTTTGTTTGTTTTCACTTTCATATTGGCTAATGCTACTTGAGTCAAACAGATGGTGTGATTCTTACATGGCGTAGGCGCGTGTGATACCACATGTGGCTCTGTGTTTGCTGTAGAAACGGTTCTCAAGGTCAATTTTGGTTTCTCCAATGAGATCATCAGTTCCCACCAAGTCCCAGTCATAAATTGACACGGTTAATGTGGAATCCATTGGGAATGTGGCCTCCACATCAAAAGATCTGATAAGAGACAGATTTTCTTTTATGTTTTAATTAAAATTCAGTATGTTCACAAAAAATAATAACTTGTAAGATCGTATAAATAAGGGCACGATGATCTAAAATTACTTACTTGCCAAACAGCGGGTTCAGCTGTTTTGAGATGTAGTTCTCTTTGTCTTTTAGTTCTGTTTTTCCAAGTTTTATTGCAATGTAGGGGTCAGCTTTACCATTTATGTCTGCTGGATGCAGATCAGTTGCCTATGAAAAAATTGGATAAATTTGAGTATGATAATAATAAGTAACAGTAAAGAGATGCACCAGAATAGGCCAATTTCTAGCATTCTCAGCTACCAGCCAGTCAGCCTGAAACATGTCCAAATGTGGGTTGGTATTTTAAAGAAACTATCAAAGGCAAAGTGGCTAAAGCTAACATATGCAGAGCTCAGAACCATCCACAAGCTAGCCCCCTTGGTATGAACCTGACTATGAGCAGTCAAAGGAGTTAAAGGACCTTTTCCCAGGATATTGAAATAAATATTTACAGTAGAGCACATAGCTTACCCTGATCACATAGATCCGAACAAGGACGTTAATGGGATCATTGCTAGGAATGTTATGAAACATTCCCATGTTGGAATCAAAGTTCATGTCTCTTGGCATATCATCCGACACTTTGTACATGCACAGCGAACCCTGAATTGACAGAGTGATACAAATGAAAGGGTATTCAGAAGAAAGTATGAAAGAATTATTTAAAGAGCTTTGACTTTCCTTATCAATGAAAAAGAAGAGACAATTCCTTACTTTGAATTTTCCGACAATCCTATCTTCATCTGTCACATTCTGATCATCATCATCACCGGCCTTTCCCCTGTACAGGTTAAAACTGTGCAGCCAGTCCTCAAAGTTATCAAACTCGCTCTCCAGTTCCTTAGGATACACCTGAACACAGATAAGTGTATATTTAAACGCATAAATTAAGTTTGGAATGACTTTTTTTCTAAGACTGTGTCTGTATGTCGCTGGCACAACTGTATACCTTCAGCTCATCCAGCTTTGGCTTTTTCTTCTCATAAGGATCGACTGCTGGTTTCTTCTTTTCCTTCTTTCCTTTTCCCTTCTTTGTGCCTTTCACAGGAGAGTCATCAGGTTTGATATCTGAGTACAGGTTAGTAGTGAGGACACGGGGACGGGGAGAAGGAGCAGAGCGCTCGAGACATGAATTCCACATGAAAGTTGCCATTACGGTACAAAGCAAGCATGCCATTGAACTCTTGAAGTATAGAGTTCAGTGAGAATGCTTGGTATTGTGATCGGATCCTCCAGGTAAGCTACAGGTAATAGCTGATTCTTTATTGTGTGCCATGTTCCATCATCTTTGTGTTTTTAGTCACTGTCTTGTTATTGACAACTTTCATGGCTAGCATATGACAAATATGCATGTATGGGAGAAGAAAACAAACAATTGTCCTACGAATGGAAATTTGGATTCATGTCAGCATCTACATGGAGGTATTCTTGGGCAATGAAGACTATGAGGTTCACTACTGCACTGTAGAACAAAACAACAGAGTTAGTGAACTAATAAAGGATGAATTTTAAACTTAGGCACACATGTCAAACTATGAACATGAGAGATTTTTATTAAAACACATAAAAACAATATTCAACACTCACACAAAAACATATGGAGGCATAATTAGTGAATTTTAAAACTGATGACAAAAGAAAACTGATGAAATTTAAAGTTTCATCTTTTTTTCTTTTTTTCTTTTTTTTACCTCCACCATCTGCAATGTCCATGTCATCTTTGTCCTCTGAGTCTGAGAGAGCTGCCTCTTGAGCCTTGAGTGACTGAAAGAGTAAAGCTCTATTTCTTAACTGTACGTATCTAGACCAAAACAAGACCTCCTATTTCACCTATAATATCAAGGTTAAGATCCAATAAGTCTAAATAAAGTCTTGAAGAAAAATTCAATCTACAGCACTGTGCCAAAGTCTTGAGTTGCCCTTTATTTTGAAAGGAAAATTGAAAATAGTGGTAATGATTTACTGAAACATGAAAACAAATATAGAAATGCTGCTTTTAAAGAAAGAACTGTTTGAAAAGATCGAATGATCTTGAAAGTTAATATTTGGTATGATCACCTTTATTCTTCAACACAGCCAAAGCTCTCTTAGGCAAGATTTCTTGTTATTTCTTTAAACAATTTTCAGGAATATTTCTCCAGGCTTTTTAAAGGATATCCAAAGCTCTTCTTTGGATGTTGACTGCCTTTTGTTCTATTCTGTGTGAAGATGATCCCACAATGCATCAGTAATGTTGAGGTCCGGGCTCTGGGAAGGCCAATCCATGACTGATAGTGTCTCAGTGTTGTACCTCTCTCCTGATCTCCTTGATCTATACTGATGAGGATTTGAACCAGAAGTTTCAAATTTGGATTCATCACCCCGTTAGACCCATTACCAATGATTTTCAGCTCAGTTCTTGTGTTATTTGGCACACCGCAGCCTTTTCTCCCCGTTTCCCTTCCTTAAGAATGGCTTCTTGACAGCCATCCTTCCACTGAGAGCATTTCTGATGAGGCTTGAATGAGCAGTAGATAGATCAACCTAAAGAGATGCATCTCTCAGATTCTGTGTGATTTCTTGATGGCTTTTTTCCCCACTTCTTAATGATATGACGTTCAGATACTGTTCATCTGTTGTAGATAGTTTTTAGGCCTGTTACTTTTGATTTTGTCCTCTGCTTGTCCAGTTTCTTTAATTTTTTAAAGGACAGATTGCACATGATGGCGAGATATGCAAAGTTTTTGGCTAATAACTCTTTGGGAATCCCCTTTTTGGTTCAAAACACTTGTTCACCCTTGGTCTTTTTATGTTTAGAAAGGTCATTGATAATGAATAAAGAAACAGCAGTTTCTCTGAAAATGTTCAAGTAGAAGAACTGGACTCAAAATAAGTGAAATAGCAGCCAATAGCCAAAGAAAAACTCTGAAAATCCCACAGAAACCCTGGAGAACTACTGCTCAAGAACATTTTTTTAAAAATGTAAAAGAAAGTCCATAAGCAAAACATAAAGAAATGAGACGCGCCTCAAAACTTTTGTGTAGTACTGTATCAGCATACTTTGTAACATTATTAACATTATATAATCAGTCAAAAGAAGGCTTGTTACCTCTGTCAAAGTTTCAATGGAAGCGAAATATTTGGACCACCAGTCCAGCATGCTTTCATCAAGTTCCTCCTCCTCAATCTCATCACCCTTCTTCCTCTTCTTCTTTTTCCCTTTTCCATCCTTGTCATCATCCTTTTTATATAAGCAACACAGATCTTTTGATTGAGGCTTTGAGACAGCTTGATTCACCATGAAATAATGCAGTTTGATTTATAAATCAAGCAAGCACAGATCTCTGCTTACCTCAACTTTGACCACAGCATCAGAGCCCTACAAAGGAACACCAGATTGTGTTTACTTTGTATTTTTTATCTTTGTAATTTCCAAATTTTAAAAAGGTACACTTACACAGTCAAGTTTGACCACAGTTTCCACTTTCTTAAAAGAAGGCTCAGAATCCATGCTGACAACAATAATTTCCTCTGAAAGATATAAAAAAAAATAAAATAACCATCATCATCATCATCACAAACTGCCATATACTGTATGTACACAATACTGTATGGCGCAATTCGACTTTTCAGTTATTTGATACCCGTGGTGGACCAGTTGTTGGCTTGCTTGTCAGCTCCCCTGTAGATGAACTTCCGCAGGGTGGTGACAGCATGAGAGCCAACCAAAGTGTAGCGGCCAAAAGCTCTACAGTCCACTACTCGGATGTTCAGCGGCGGGTGAAGCAACTCATTCTCAGGCAAGTCCTGACACACAAAATCCAGAGTGAGTTCTTGTACAGCAGGTGTGGTGGCTGACATGAGTCAACCCATGCTTCAGTTCTATGTTTGAACATAAATCTATTGATGGAAAAATATATCAATAGTGCCAGTACAGTACCACTTCAAACCACTTGACAAGAGTGCTGAAGTTGGGGTTTTTCCTGTAGTTAGAGATGAGAGCGGACTGAACTCCCTTTCCAGCACATTCAATGTCCACGCGAGGCCGGTCCACCTGGGCGAGATTCACCCTCTTCAGGTCCCTCAAGCCCCAGAACAAAACCTAAAGAAAAGAAAGGCTAGCTGACATTACAGATGTTTTACTTTCTCTCAGTAAATGTTCGTCAATTAACAGTTGATGTCAAAGCTATTCTGAAGTCTTTACTTCAATCCTGTACTTGCTGAGCACTGGTCTGATCCCCAGTGGTACTGGGAGGATCGGGCCACGGTCCATATCCGTAGGACCATCTATGGGTGGCAGGTCAGCTTTTCCATTGGGGCCAATCTAAAGGACGATATAAAGAACTATGAAGCAAATGCAGTGATGGAAGCATAAGCTTACGGGTTGATTGTGTCTATACTTTGGAAAGCTAACCTGCAGCAGTTCAAATGCTGCCAGCATTTCTCCAGCCGTGCAGTTTCCACGATAGATCTGATAGTACTCCAGTTGGGGAGGAAAACGTGGGGGACCGTAGTGCTCGTCAGCCATTTTGACCACAGGTTTAGCAAAGGTTCTGCCCATGAAGTCAGCTTTACCCTGAAAGCAAAGGACCAGACGTAGTGAAAAATTACATCTGATCTGATTATTTAAAAAAATGCTCTCCTTGGCCTACCGTATTAGTGTTTATATTACAATGAGTGCATTTAAAAAAGCAATTAGAGTGCTGATTATGAAGTAATTAGTCCTATTAGCAGGAAGAAACATGGCTCAAGGTGCACATGTTTCACACTAGACAAAAAGGACTGAAGATAAAAGACAAAGTAAACAATAAAAGATCCCTAAAATAACCAGTGAACTGCAAAACAGATATGCATTTATGCACATTCAGAAGATGAGTGAATATCTAATCATTGTTTCTAAAAAAAAGAAAAAAAGCAACTAAATCTTTCTTGCAGTTAGTGGTTATAAAAAGTCAAAAATCCTGTTGGCCACATACAAAAGCACAAGTTTTACTTAAAGGAATGCAACAGGGATAAGTTAATCACGAGGGTCCATCAGGTCCTTATGGACATATCTTATTCCTCTTGCATGCCTTTCAAAGAAATATACTCTGCACACATGACAGTGCTGCTACAGTACATCAAGCCAATCCACACTCTACTTATCCAAAGGGTCATCCAAAACAATGGTGTTTTTGTCAGGAGATAATATAAAATAGTCAGTCAGCAAACACATTTCTTCAGATATAATTCATGTCAGGTTGCTATGGAGACAAAGACAAACTCAATGAAATCAACCCAACCATTTATGCAAAAAAATATAATCATAAAAATAAAAATATTGTGGGTATACTACATGCTACTTTTAGTGTCTTGTGACTCATACATTTCAACATATAAAGATGAAAGATGATGGTAAGACTGCTGTCGAGGTTTTGCCCACATTATTATAAAACAGAGAGGCCTCTCTAGATCAAAATAACCCTTACCACTGTGTCTTGATCATAGAGCTCAATGACAATAATAGGAGGGTCATCTCTCAGTTCACTGGCCTCCCCAAACAACTCTACATTCTCAAAAACCAGCAACTGGTCCCATGTGGGGCAGAGGGTCTCAGCCAGCACCTGCAAGAAGACAAAACGTTTAAGGTGATCGAGAACAGGTTCTCAAGTAAATAAAATTCCATGCTAACAGGTGATCTCATTAAAAATAAACAACCCTTTTGAGCTTGCCCACCTCAGTGACTTGGCTTTGTGATGAGAAGAAAACTCTTGCAAATGGATCAGACAGACCTGTGCTGTCAGCGGCAAACAGGCTGCGAGCCTGGTACATGTGGACCCTCAGCTGGAAGATTTGTTTCACTGCAGAGAAGAAAATTCTCATAAGTGACTCAAGATGTATACACCAGTATATGTACTTCTTGATTCAGTTAGATTTAGAGATTTTATATATTTTTTTGTTTGTTTGTTTATTTTAGATCTCTAAAAATGTATTTCAGACATAATGATTTTGATGACTGACAACATACCATACTTTTCCTTATTTCTTTCTTTTTAAATTTTTTTTTAACTCATTATGAGATGGCTAAATGTTTAAATAATGAGTATATAAGCATGTTTTGTTTTGTTTTTCACTCTTGCTTCTGTACAATGTTACTAGGAGTGGCTATCCTATTATTTCATCTTAGACACACAACTCAGGCTCTGAGCCATGGACTCCATATAAAAGACAGGTTGCAGCTTCCAGGTCTAAAAAGTGAAGCTAAGTGGCAAATCTCTCTAATGACCAGCAGGAGGTGCCCTTATGGCTTGGAAATCATATGTGATTGTTCATTACCATTAAGGTTCAGAAAAACAATAAAGGCCGCCTTAAAGAAATAAGAACTTTGTGATTGATGAGTTTCTATTGAATGGGCGGGTAATGTCCTTCAGATTTCTCAGTCAGATCCACCCCTCGCTCACAAAGACCAGTTTTACACCAAGATACAAAGTGTCTGTCTAAGGCTTCATGACAGGACTTCACTAACCAGTGGGTGACAGCAGAGTGACTACGTCAGTCTTTTAAACAGAGTCTATGTTGTGAGCATAGCATGTCCACCCACCTGCAGCCAATCAGAAGAAAGTTGTCTTAAAGCGAGGGGGGCCATAAAAAGAGTGAATATAACTATATGGTAAAGGATCATTTTGAACTGATTCACAAAAAACTAATCTAGTAAAGTTTAAGAATAAATTTACACAGCTGTAAATGGGCATAATTTGTCCCTTTAGCCATAGATATCTGTTATCTGTTATATGAGAAAAGCTGGTGTAAGAAGTGGGTGAGCTGCAAAATGGCCTTACTCATGTAGGTGAGGCTGATGGGTGGTGAGGCTGGCAAGCCGGGTCCTCTGGACAACTTATTTTCCTCAAATCCATTAGGTAAGCCACTCAGGTAGTCTTTGCGCTGCCTGCTCAGACCCAGCCACAGATAAATCTCTATCTTGGATTGCACTGTCCATCCAGCTGGTCCAAAGCCCTTTTTACCAGGGATCTTTATAAGAGGAAAATACAAAACACTTTAGTTACTGCAGAACAACATGGATACAGATAATGAAAAGTTTCATTATAGACTGGGAGTTTGTATCAGAATAGATTAGGTACTTGCCCTGAGAAAGATTGTTTTGACTTTCCCACAGTCTTTTCCCTTCTCCTCGTCTATGCTGGAATAAAGGATGTCCTTAGAGGGGACACGTGCATAAGCAATACGCTTTCCATTACTTATCATCCATATGAAAACATCTGGAACGCTGTGTTGAGGCTGCAATAAGAATTAGTCCTCATTTTAAAAATGTTATTGAATAACCACTATAGTACATACAAATGCACCAAAAAAGATTATTTGTAAATAAAGACATAGACATAGATCTCACTTCGTCAGCCAGAAAGCGCAGCTTTGACAGGAAGTTCTGAGCCAGCTTGAGCTTATCTCTCACTGTGCTTTTTTTCACCTGTGACCTCATGGTCTTAGCTTGCTGACCAATGGCCTCCTAAAACGAGGAAGAGGTTCAGCAGTTAGCACAGTACAAATATAATCAATAGGTGGGAAAAATAAACATTGCTCTTTTGAGTTAACGTACCACTTCTGACAAGCACAGCTTCAGTCTCTCCTTGTCAAGTTTGGTTCTGCCTGACTGACTCTGGTCCTTGTTTGCCAATGAAAGAAACTGACTGAAAGAGTTAAGGTTTGGTGAGTGCAAATGTTTACAATCATTAAATACATTTAATGTGCAGCTTAAGTTTGTAACTACGGACCTGCATCCTTGGCTGAGTTCCTCAAGAACACCTCTAAGCCTGCGCTCAGGATAGGCCTTCTCTGTTTTGATGATCTCTTGCACATCATTCAGTCCATCCTCCTATGAAAACAACAGAAAGATAATGATTTAAATTATGTTGGCATTGACTTAGACAAACTTTGCTTTAAGTAAATGTATGACTTGCCAGTTTATCAGCAATGTTGTCAATAATGTTGGCATTATACAGCCTCCTTCTCTGGTCTTGCCACCAGCTCTTGATGTAAATGCATGGCTTCCTCTCAAAATATGGCAGATGGAAATAGTTTCTGTGGATTAAAGTTGGAGCGTATCTAATATGTTATCTTTAAAATACCTAAATAAATACTTATAAACTGCTCTTACAATCTTTTAAAACAAAGTAAACACTAAAAACTTTGGTAATGTATGATGATATCATTGCTCTGACCGGTCAGTGATGACAGGTTTCATGGGTGGGGTAGTTGCCACTGACGTCAGGTCTCCATCGTCATCCATCTCCTCTTCACTGGAATTGTGGATCAGTTCAGTTTCCTCTTCGTCTCCATCACCTTTCTTCCCCTTTGTTTTTGGTTTAATAACTCCATCGTTCTCATTTCCATAATAACCTGGCAACAACAATGATGTTAACAGTTAAACCATAAAAGATGCGGTACTTACTGAACATCCAGCAATAATTGTACATATAAGTGTATTAAAAAAAACTACAGCAACAAAGCTATCATTCTAGTAAAGGATAGTATAGTAAAGGATAAAACTGTGTAAAAATATTTAATAAAGGCCATTAGGCATGTTAATTTCTCAAAAACGTCTGCTAAACACTAACACTGACAATGAGGTAATGGAAAGTACCTATAGTGACTTCAAAGTTTATGGGTTTATCACCAATCTTTCTGTCAATCATTGTGGCCTCCAGGAAAGAACTGAAGAGGAAAAATTCCTCAACCTTTCCAGTGGCAGTCTGTGAAAACAAAAAAAATCGACAAGTATGATCATCTGTATATGAATAAAGACTTATATAAAGGTGGCATAAATGTAAAAAAAAAAGTTCAAAACACTGTAATTCATTACATATTGACAACAATCAATTTGTCCCATATTATGAGGCATACCACTGTGTTTAGTTAAATACATATCGTCCACCAACAAAAAGAAGCCACATTATTAATACAGCTATTAATAATACACCAGGTACTATTAATAATTCACAATAATTGCAGGCACATAATCCATCAGTAGGAGAAACAGTTGGCTCCATCTGCATGGCTGCCCATCCAGGCAGGCACCCACCTCTGAGATGTTGGGTATTCCCTCCACCTGCACCTCTGTGGAGCTGGTAATTTCAGGTGAGGAGGTGTCCAGGAGCTCCATGCCAAGGCTGATGAGCAGACGGGCTCTGAAGGACACGCCCTCTCCAAGTCCATCATTTAACTCCTGGTATTCGTCCATCAGGGTGTAGGTACGAGTGGAGCCATACATGTTCACCCAAGCAGGTCCAAGAGTTGGAAGGAAGCCTGAAAAACAAAGAGAAAGGGGGATTTTAATCTAATCATTTGCAAGAGAAAAACAAAATGACATGTCAAAAGAAAATCTTCTGCAGTTAATTTATGGAGAAGATATTTCTTTAAACAGTAAAAGATGCATCACCTTTGTCCCCATCGTTAGAAATCTTGCGCAGGTCTAAGAAGTGCGTTCCTATCGCAACATCATTCACTTTATCTGAATCTCGGAGCTGGATCTTTATACGTTTGCAGAGTGGTGGAAACATCTCAGTGAAAACAATTTGCTCATTCCAGATAGGCTCATAGCAGCTCTTCTGAACTGACGTTTTCCCCTGTAGTAATCGCACATTGTAAACTTATGTTATGTCAGTGTGATTTAGATTTTGAGTTGGATGAGAATAAAAATGCTACATAGGGCAATGAACACGTGGCAGCTTGGTTAGCACTCGCCTTCTGCCCAGCAAACTGTACTTGGACATAAGGATCAACCAGGTCCTTATTTTCTCCTATGAAGGCCTTTTTCACATTCGCCATGATGCTGGTGTTCATTCTGGGGAGCCCCTCAGCTCTGTAGATCTTCAAGTAATAACGAGCCCACTGCCTCTCTGCAGGCACCCCCTCAGGTAATAAGAGATTCCTGAAACAGAGAGTTAGTATATTTTCTTCACTAGTTTCAAATTTAAAAAAAAGAATAGATCTGGCAATAATCTGTGTTTTATTTACCCCTCTATGTCATCTTCTTCAGATTCATTTGCCTTGTGTGGAGTTTTTATAGTGTCCCCTTTAGCCACAACTGCAATATCACATTTAACGTAGCCTTTACAGCCAGCTGTGATGTCATCAGGGTCAGACAAGAGAGCCCATTTGTGGTAAAACTGATGATCTACAAGTCAAGGAGGGCATATTTATTAATGCATTTGTATCATTAATGTAGTGATATTTTTAAAAAGCTTTTCCTCATTGATTCTTTACCAGGCTGGGAGTAGATTGTGCCTACATCCATTTTAAAACTTCCAACCAAGGTCCCACTACGCAGAAGATTTTTGGAGTGTACTACCTGTAGTTTGGTTTAGGGAAGTAAACATCGCAGCATTTAGTACACTTGTCTAATGCGAAAAGGAACTGTTATCAGTGACTTTTGTGTTTCACTATAAGGAACAAAACGACTCACAGACACTTTCAGGATTTTGTCAAACATAACATCTGGAGGGACGTGGAAGTCGAACACAAAATACTGGAGATGCAAAAAGAGTTTGTGATGACGATGCACAGTTGCCTTTTTAATGAACATAAATTATTATACATGTTGTAATGACAGACTCACTTCGTTGTAATATGGGCAGTTGGTTGATTCCTTCATTGAGGTGTACTTTTTATCTTCTCCAATCTCCACGCAAACCATTGGATCCATGTTCAAGCCCACCAGCTGTCTGGCTTCAATCACTGTCACACTGACCTGGAATTAAATAATCAAATGTTTGACTGCTATTGTATAAATAGCACTACATCAAATAAAAAAAACAGAAACACACTCAATAACAACTTTCCCTTGCCTGATAGTCTACTGGTCTTCCAGAGCTGGGCTCCATCTTGATGTCTGGCTTTGACCTGCATCGCAATGTGAATGTGGTGAATGTGGAGTGAGATAGATGCAAATGAATTATCTTCATTGTCATTACACAATGTATAATTAAAATAGAAATAATAAATAATCAGAATTAATACAAATAGGTAAGTAACTAAAGATAAAAAAATAAACTTAGCACCACCAACACAGCAGCATTGTACACAATTTAGCTAGTGTAAAGTGTTAGTGAGGTGGAAACTTCGGTAGTGGAAGCAAGTGCTTTAGGGTAAAAACTGTTCCTCAGTCCACTAGTTCTCATTTTTTATTGTTCTGAACGGTTTGCTGGATGGCGGCAGTTTGAACAGAGAATGTCCGGGGTGTATACTGTCCTTGCTGTTCATGCACTACAGAACTCTGCTTGCCTCTTATTAGACACATTGGTGGTGACAGCTGTGACTGAGGCCAGTGAGATGGTGTCAGGGTCCACGCCTCCTCCCATGAACATGCCCTGGCGATCCAGGTCCTCTGTCTCCAAAATAGCTGGCTCATCTGCAGATCAATTAAAAGACACACAGTGAGGAAAAAGTGTCATTTTAGAAACAGTGTTAATTCCAAAAATGTCATTACAAGAGAAGGCCCCCAAATATCTTCAGCCTCTCCCGGCTGAGACAAAAGAGGATACAGCAGGTAGCCTGACTGCTGTGAGAGTGGCAGTCTTGTTACGTCCAGTAAGGGGAAAATAATTGTATTTTCTTCAGGCAATAGAGCCCAAATACTATCCTTCCCAGAGTAACACCAGTGCCTTACACCATTAATAGTGTAGACATTATTTTAGTTGTTTTCACCAAGAGGACACAGAGAGATGAAACCATGGAGCATCATTTGAAACCCATCCTGTTGACCTTTTCATATGTTACATCTACCAATTAGAAGCAACAGTGCAGGATTAGTTATTTAATATCCAAATAGCTATTAGGCAATTGAAATGTTAACAAGATCAAGATACAAAAGCTGGTACTTTTGTATTTTTCAGGATACTAATAAATTTTGAAAAAAGTGGTTGTTGGGTTTTGAGTTAGTGGGTCTGTGCTGTTTTGACCTAATCAACCATGTTAGCCAATACCTCCATTTCTGTCCTCCTTTTGTCCACGGTTCTTACTGCGCTTCATGGTTCACGACAATCCTAGAGTGCTCTGTGAAAAAAAATATAATAAAAATTTCATAATAATTTTGTACTTTTCTTTTTATCAACATGAGTGAACTAATGGTCTGTGCATGTTTTTGTATATTTCCTATGCCTGTTCTGCTGCCAGAAATGGCAACAAAACCCACTGTTCAAAAACACACCTGCAAAACCTCAGCAGAATAAACCATGGCACTTTACTGTTGGCCTGTGTTACAGACAGAGGCTAAATTATTAGGACTGCTTAAATTAAATACTAAAACAAACAACATACAAAGAACAAGTGTAAGGACAGAATACAGCACAGAAGGTATGCAAGAAGAAGGGTGTCACCATACTACCACACCCTGGATTACCCTTTAAAAGGGCCTTTTCAATTATTTAGATTGGCTGACCTTAATACATGAATTGGAGGGGATACATTTCACATGCATTGTGAAAAATAATACACTTAAAATAATTAATTTGGTAAGTGGCACAATGTGGGGCAGGTGCCAGGATAAAAGAAAATATAAGCACAAAAACACGATGAACAGCTTGGACAATGGAAAATTCAAGTTTTTCTCATTTATCTAAGGTTAAAAAAATAAGCAAAATTGGAGTTCTGAAGCGTTAATTAATTAGCATGTGCCACCTTTTCTACCTGTTTTGAATTTTGCTTTTTTACATTTTCAATTTTCACTAATATTCAAAGACAAAGCAAAACATTGCAACACTTTGCACTGAATGTGTACAAACACCAATGCTTCAAACTGCTCAAACCAATACCAACTTAAGCACTCTTAGGAGATGCATATCAAGGAAGTTTAGAATATCTAAAAGAATGAATATTTTTGCAGCTCTGAAACAAAACAAATTCAACTGAATCTAACCTACCAAGCCATGAAAGGGTTCCTCATCAAAGAAACAGTCTTTCAAGTATATTGCAAAAACACTGAGGCCTAGTTGCCAAGGTTATTTGCCACAGTACAGCTGATCTTTCACTTAACTTGATGTTGCTAAGGAATTGAAATAATCTGATTATACATACCATACAGGAGGAATGATTCCCCTGCGTCCTTCCTCTAAGCAGGCTGTTATTTTTCCCTCTTTTTTTCCCTCTGGAAATGGAAGAAACACTACGTAAACATTTTGGACATTTGCACAGCACAATCAATAAGGCTACAAAGTAAAGTTGCGCAGAAAAGAATTTGGTTTGTCCAAGTCTAAAGTTGGGCAGGAGTGATGTGATACACCAATGAATAGTGCATGAGTGTTGAACCCGAGACTGGTAACTATAACTAGGGACCGCTGAAAGACGTCACTGTCTGCCAATCCACACAGGCTCTGAATGCTACAAAGGATATATGTGTTAAGCTTTTTATTTTTTTAACATCTAAAACATTTCAAATGAATGAGATAGGCATTATCCTTCTATTGTAGGGAATCGACTTAACATAGCCTAAAAAGCTTCAATACCACTACTGGAGTGTATGTTGTACAATTTAGAAAGTATGCTGCACAACATTTTCAGAGACAACATAATAATCAGGCTTGCTACAAAGTGAACATCATGACAATTCTAAGATTTTCACAGTGTTACCATAAGTTAGGGTTGTATAAAAAAAAATCTACTGTAAGTGCTTTAAACTGTGTGAAATTTGGGTAATCAGTATATTGCCATGTCACAAGTGATAGGATTTCATGGAAGTAAGCAAAATGTCAGCCCATCCCAGCTGAAAGAATGCTGCCTTTTAATCATTAATAAGGTGCTGCACCCAAATTGGTCCTGGGGCACGCACGCATTTTCTTTTATCATCATCGTGCAATCTCCAAATGATGTCAAACCATGTTTGGAATGCCTTGTGTTTCAAATCCATTTAAGTTTGAGCAATTTCAAAGATGACCTAAATTTTGAGTCACTGTTGTTATTTCAATAGGGCTATTTACTTGAAAGACTAAGGAACCAGCATGTGTTTTTAACAGGGGGGGATAGCAGCATTTGCCAAAAGCCTTGATTGTTTTGCATTATTTTGCCAAGCTGAGATATGCTTTAGCAACTTCTGTTCAATGCATCTTCTCTTGCATGCTGAAGTACAACTCATCATCTCATCAATTACACATACAGCCAGTCTGTAAACTATACGTCAAAGTCTAAAGTTCCTGGTATCCGATGAAACAAGGCCGTAAATTATTTAGGTGGCCCAGTCAGTGTTGCATGTGGCAACCTCATTATGAGGTGGTATCACTGTTCACAATAAAAGAAATAGATTTTGCTCGTAGGGAATAACACAAAAACACAGTATCTTTGTTATCATATAGGGAAAAATGCCTATGGATAACCCACTTAATTAAATGATGCAAAGACTATTTTCAGTTATGCATGTAAAAAACTATTTTAGGTAAATGTATTTCAAACAAAACACTTTGTGCAACAGCTTCCTTGTTTTTATCTAGATCCGTAACAGATATATTCCTTTCCCACCTGTGCAGTGGGAAGTATGTAATCGGCTCAGTGACACTAGCCTGTGGTGTCACTGGTGTCTGTTGAGGGATTCTGCTGTTAATTACATGATTCAATACCAGCTAAGAGGGGTTGAGGAGATGTCCTAGTTCCTCCAGGAGAGCTGGTAACCATGTCACCAATAGTGCAAAGTTACCAGTTGCCCCTGTTGTCTCATATACTAACCTCATTCTCTGATAGATGTTGTCATCAAATTCAACTTTAAATACAAAAGTCGATGTTAGGGACCAAACCAGTCTGCCATTGCTGGTGTTTCTAGTTTGATAAAGAACAAAAATTAACATAAATTAATAATTTCCCATAGTTTTTGTTTTGTTATAGTCTCTCTGTGCTCTTCTTTTTTTCTCTTCTCTTTCCTCTCACCTCCTAGCTTGTTAAAACAGAGGGCTAATCCAGGTTCTGCTGGATGTCTCTTCCTGTTATAAGGGAGTTCTTCCTTCACACTGTCACAATTGCTTCCTCATAGGGGGTCATATGATTGTTGGGCATTTCTTACTAACATTGTAGGGTCTTGACTTTGCAATATAAAGTGCCTTGAGGCAACTGTTGTGAATTGGCACTGTATGAATAAATTGAAATAGACTTCTCCGTATTTGTCTTTTCTTTTTTTAGGAATCATACAATATAAGAGTTTCAAAACACAATTGTCTAATAACTGTGCAATAAAAGAGAGCATTAGCTATATTATAGATAAATATTTAGGTAACACTAATGAATATGCATGAGAAAGTGACACCTTTGACAATGTAGTCTAGGATGAGTCACAGATGAGTCACAGAATGAATTGATACCAATCATGCAACCTTATCCCATGTAGGTCCAGTGTCCAAAGACCTCTTTTGGCTGTTGGTTGTAGATTGGTTATCAACATCTTATTCATGCTCCAGTGACTCTGTGGGGACACCAGCTGACTGTGGTGTACTATATCGTTGGGGCACATTTCAGACTGTTTGGATGACGAATCTGGCAAGCTTGACCAGTGAAACACAGCCACAGGGCATTGTTGTTGGTGGTGTTGAGGGGACAATAGGACCTGGGTAGATTTGACCCCATATGACCCCAGAAACTAAAGAAATACTCAGAATCTGAGTGATTATTTGTAATGTCTGTGGATTGAAATATGTACTATATATAATAAAACACCTTAAAATAATATAATGGACAAACAAAAATCACGTGAGAGTGTTAGTGTGGTCAAATTGTGTGAGCATGTCACTGACAGTGCTTAGAGTGCCTATACATTTTTGCATCTTACCATGTTTCTCCCAAAGAAAAGAACGGAAACACCACCTGGTGGCCAAAGAGCTGTCACTGCAGTTGGCTGTACTGTTTTTGGCTCTGGCTCACTCAACAGTCATTGGGTTCACTACACAGTTGAAAAAGAGGACCATACCTGGAAGGGAACTAAAGACAAGGAACAAATATCCTTTCACTGCTCCTTATGTACTCTCAATAGTCAGCTGATACCCAAAACACTGCTCACAGTGCAGAGGAGACAGAATTTAGAAGGACTGTTTAACATACCTGATTTTTTTTTAAAGCCTTTGGAGTAAGAGTCAAAAGGCCATGTTTATGATCCAAATCAAGATATGTTATACAAGATAAATTTGGACCCATATATCTCTATAGTGAGCACAAAAGACGGTTTATGTGTTTAAGCTGCCAGAGGGGCACACCACAGTTACATGTAATTATGCACATAACACAACATTGCCAACTTTCAATTCAATTCAATTTTATCTATATAGCGCCAAATCACAACAATAGTCGCCTCAAGGCGCTTAATATTTGTACAGTAGATTGTACAATAATAGATACAGAGAAAACCCAACAATCATATGACCCCCTATGAGCAAGCACTTTGGCGACAGTGGGAAGGAAAAACTCCCTTTTAACAGGAAGAAACCTCCAGCAGAACCAGGCTCAGGGAGGGGCGGCCATCTGCTGTGACCGGTTGGGGTGAGAGAAGGAAAACAGGAAGGAA
>VVHJ01038907.1:0-13108 GCA_015107715.1 Tylochromis polylepis | reverse complement strand
CTGACCGTTTGAGCAGACACATGCACATTTGTGGCCTGCTGGAGGTCATTTTGCAGGGCTCTGGCAGTGCTCCTCCTGTTCCTCCTTGCACAAAGGCGGAGGTAGCGGTCCTGCTGCTGGGTTGTTGCCCTCCTACAGCCTCCTCCACGTCTCCTGATGTACTGGCCTGTCTCCTGGTAGCACCTCCATGCTCTGGACACTACGCTGACAGACACAGCAAACCTTCTTGCCACAGCTCGCATTGATGTGCCATCCTGGATGAGCTGCACTACCTGAGCCACTTGTGTGGGTTGTAGACTCCGTCTCATGCTGCCACTAGAGTGAAATCACCACCAGCATTCAAAAGTGACCAAAACATCAGCCAGAAAGCATAGGTACTGAGAAGTGGTCTGTGGTCACCACCTGCAGAACCACTCCTTTATTGGGGATGTCTTGCTAATTGCCTATAATTTCCATCTATTGTCTATTCCATTTGCACAACAGCATGTGAAACTGATTGTCAGTCAGTGTTGCTTCCTAAGTGGACAGTTTGATTTCACAGAAGTGTGATTGATTTGGAGTTACATTGTGTTGTTTAAGTGTTCCCTTTATTTTTTTGAGCAGTGTATAAACTTAGCACAGAAAAAAAGAATATTTTTGTTTGGTCAGTTATTCTTTTGTTGTAACAATGCTTCTTGGCAATAAATCTTATACCACTGGAAAGCCTCTTTATTTCCTCTTGAATGGTGCCTTATTTGCAAGGAAAATGCATTTGTGGTGTCAAACTGCTTATTCTGCTACTGAGTGTTGTTCTGAGCTTCAGGTGCCAACAATCATCGGTCTCACAGGCCTGCCACGACTGCCCTTCACCGTCAGGCCCGTTTGCACTTGTATCGCCAACATGTGCACTGGAACGTGAACATGTGGAGGAACGTTGTGCTCAGCAATAAATCCAGATTCTGCTGGAGTTGGATCATAGAGTTTAAGTGTGAAGATTGCTGATTGCTGCACAGATAGGTAACAGTTTTTGGTGTAGACAGTGTGATGGAGAGGCGCTGTAACTTCCTCACTGGAGGAAAAAACAAAGTCTTGTTATCATTAAAGGCTCCAAATGTCCACAGTCTGGGAAGTACCATTCATACCATGCTGGTTGAAGAAGCCATCCCACAGCATTGTGTGACCAAGCTGCTGACCAGCATGAGGAGGTGGTGCGAGGCTGCTGTGGCTGTGTACGGTTCTTTCACATGTTACTGAGGCATCTCTTTGTTAAATGAATAACTTGTTAAATTACCAAGATGTCTCGTTTTGTCAGACTTCGAGCCTCACATCCAATAAACTACACCAAACAAGAGTCAGTAGCAGAATAAGCTGTTTGGCAAGAGAAGAGTTGGCAAGTTTTTCATGGGTGTAACCCACAAATGCATTTTCCTTACAAATGTGGCATCACTTAAGGAGAAATAAACAGGCTTTCAAGCAGTATAAGATTTATTGCCAAGAAGCACTGTTAGAACAAAGACATAATCAAATGCAAATTTCCTTACTTTTTGTGCTGTGTTTAGATTCTCAGACAACTTTATTCCTTGATTTTTTTCCCCGTTGGCTGCAAACATTTTCATTGTTCTATAACCATCAATATGTGATCCTAAAACAGGACGTTTACACCTTATATCAAATTTACACCTACAATATTTTTTTAAATCTGTTTTTATATTTATTCTCTACTTGCTCTCAGCGTACTGAAGACCTTTCTTTCACTAAAATACTGAATTATAATCCATCAGATCCCCCTGTGAATAACAAGAGTTGTAGTATTGATAAGTCTGTTAACATAAACAGATGGTCTGTATTCAGCTTGAGGTCTTTGTATTTTTCTAGTATTATAGTTTTATCTTCCTTTGCAAAATTAGCCTCTCTGTGGCCACTGCACAAACTACTTCCTGGAGCCTTCACTCAGCACTCTTAGATCGGCACACGTCTGTCTTTAAACTACATTGGCCGGCCAAAAAAGTCCAGGTTCAACAACTGATGGCACAGCCAAGTTGTCACAGCTGATGAGTTGCAAGTGAAGCTTCAGTTTAGACCCGAGAGTCACTGAAGTTCCCTCTGGGCCGATTCCACCGATGTGAAGTCCTTTAAAAGGAATCAAAGTAAATATTTTACTTGACACGAGTCTGTTAGCCGGTTTACATTCTCTTGCTGCTTCAGTACCTCAGGACGCTGACGTCTGCACATCCTCTCACTGATCCCGAAGGCCTCGCCTTCGCCAATGACATGCCGAGGAAGAAAAGATGCACTCATGCATTCAAGTAATTAGCGCTAATCAGCTTTGCACTGACCTAGTAGGCAGCCATATTGATTTCAGGGGCTAATCAAGAAGAAGTTTAATGACACGGCAATTAAAGTGCTCCAGTAAGTGAATTACACCTGCAATTAAATGCCAGTGTAGGAGAAAATTATCTCTGTCATCAAGGTATACATTTAAACTTTATAGACAGAGTTCTCCTGCTGGCTGGACTTCTAGGCATTGTTAAAATAAAAAAATTTTATATATAAAAAAACAAGAATATTTACAACTTCAATCTTTATTTCTTTCAAATAAGATAAAAGAAAATTTATTATCAATAATACAAGTACAAAAATGTATCAGAACAGACGAATATACAGGACAGAGCATGACAGTGAGAGCTTAGGAAGTAATATATGGATGAAAGAAAGATCCTCGGTACATGATGGGAGGAAAAAGAGTGGGCTGGTCAGTGGAAGACTAGATTTAAAAAAGAATTTAAGGGGACTGGAAAACATCTAAATGTAGTCAGCCTGGCACTAACAACCCTGCTCTCCTTCCAGTTTTGGCCAACACGCTATGAAAAAACAAAAACCCTCCAATAAATAAGGCGCCATGATGGGCCCAAAGCAGGGGAAGAGTGTGTGTTACTAATCTGAATATATGGACTACAACTGATGGCGTTCACATTTTATATCGTGCATAAATACTTTATCATCTTAAATCACTCAAGATATTTCTATTCATAAACAATGACATTTATAAGTGGGAATTAAAAAACTTTTAAAGAGAAACACGAGCTGCGACAGAAAAGTTAAGTCAAGCGTATGAGGTGCTCTCTGATAACCCTTTTTGGGGGGGGGGGGGTGATTTAACTAAGGGGGAGAGAGCTGAGTGAAACTGCACTACTCACACTTTACGTTATGTGTGTTACATGTTGGCCAAGCGCTGCCTGGCCCTCCAACATGCTTTATGCAGTGATCAAGTGCAAGTATCATCACTTTTCACACGTCGCTATAGGTGCGTGCTTAGAGGACAAAAACAAAACTGTGGCCCACATTCCTACAGGCGCTGCTAAAAACAAAATCTGCAAAAAGAAAAGTGGACGAGTTTAATATGTTATGTTTTAAGGCACTTCAGTGTCAGTTCGTTCGGTTTGGTGGAAGCTGAAATTTTGGCACCACAAATATTAACTGTAAGCAGGTAAAAATCCCTCTCTCGGTCAGCGATACTGAGAGGATTTATTCAAGAAGCAATAAACTGACATAAACCGTCCATTCAGCCACCAAAAGTCACCGAAGATGAAGTCCCTCTGGCAGGGAGGGTTTCTCGCACCCTGTGAGGTGGGGAGGGGGGTTTGGAGTGGAGTGGGCTGGAGTGAAGGGAAGACTGTTGCTGAACATCAGAGTCTCAGAACAAACGAGTTACGCTGTGACGGCGGCAGGCGGCGTCTACATCTCGTGGGCGGTGAGATGATGCTCTGGGATACCGTTGGCATGAGCCACCATCGTGTTATTCTCATTGAGGCGCCTTACGCGATACATTTCATAGTGGATGCTGCTGGTGATGTCCTTAATGTTCTGCATGTGGGTCCTACAAACAAAAACACACGCTCGCATCACAGAAGGCTCCGTCCATCTCAAACCATCACAGGTTTTACATTTTCTGCTCAACCACCTAAAATTTGGGGTACAACGTTTGGACAGATATAATTACTGCTGTAAAAAACATATCACAACTACTGACTATTTCTACATGGCATACAGATAATATAACTCAAAACAATAAAAAAATTTTTTTTAACTAAAATATTTGGTCACAAAAATGAAGAAAATGCTATTTTAATGACATTTTCATTTTAGGTTGAACAAATATGACAAGTTGTACTACAAAAACAAAATATCAGTAGATGGTTTAAAATGAATGGAACAAAAACAAAACATGACTCATGAAAAGTACTAAAATTTTACAAGAATCATTAAGTATTATATAATATAGCTGGAGAAAAATACAGACTCAGTATTTACACAGACGATATCTCAACAGATCCATTACACTGTGCCCAACTCTGACAGTTTACTCAGTATTTTCTGACTTATTTTCTGCGTTTTCACACCTACAGTTTGTTTATTCAGGTCCAAATCAGTTGATGAGCTTACAGATTCACATGGTTTAATTTCTCTTTGCACAGAAACCTCCCAACGAAACACAATCCACCACAAAAAAACCCCCATCAAGTTCTCTTATTGGCCAGAATAATCGACTAGTCTAGTCGTCACTCAATAAAACATGTCGTTTCTAAGATTTCCTTTACTGATCCCCTAATGTGAAACCAATTTTCTACGTTTCACCCATCCTAAGAAATGCAATGCTTTAGTACACAACAGGAAACTATGGTCACTTTAAGTCTCGTGTTTGAAAATAAAAACCATTTTTACATTAACATGCTGATTGGAAACATCCTCCTGCTCCTTTGTGTCCCTTATTCTGCTTTACAATAACCTCAAATGGTTTTGAATCCACCTTGATCCAGCATGTACCTGTAAACTACCAGCACACTTTCAGTGTCATACAGAAACCGCTCAAACCGTGTCTTTACTGTCGTGTGTGTCTGACAGGAAGGGGGAAACACTTGAATCGCTGCAGCTGTTTTTACAGACAACAGCTCATGTTTTATTTCCGCTTTGTGCTTGTAAACATGTCTCATATCAGTTTTTCCTTCTGCAAATCTGTGTTTGTGCTTTTTACTGCACTGGGATTGTGATCACTGTAAAAACATAGGTGGATTCACTGAAGTAGGACGCCTCTTGTACATGGCAAATTAAAAACCTTTACGTATTCATTCATATTACTACTATATACATACTTGGCACATGTGATTCATGAGACTGATCAACTGCATGCAGATTGAGTCACCCTCTCTTTGTCTAAATTTACAAAAATCCCTTTATTTATGTTGGTTCTGTGCCAGATCCTCATCTGGCATAAACTTTGCAGACTATTAGACAAAATGCACTCACCTGATGAGGAGATCCCGTAAATAGGCAAACTCACAGTGGGCTATGTTCTCAACTGCAGAGAGAGAAGCATTGAGTTAGAAATAATCCAAGGAGAGTTAAAACAGGTGATAACAGGCCACAGAAGTGTCATAAATGGCTAGTGCTGAAATTCATTAAGAGTCCAGCAGGTGGAGTAAGTGATCTTAGTGCGATGGCTCAATGCAGCAGGCCCTCTTGCCCTCACCTGCTGCAGCTTGCTCTTGTTACTTTCATCTACTTTGAGTATTGCTGAGGAGATTAACTGCATCAGAATTTCCCAGTGATGTGTGCCTGTGTGTGTCAGCACAGCACACTCTGCAGGAAATTAAACTTCCTTTATGAGACACTTGATAAAGGGGTGGGGCCTCCTGTCTGGAGTGGCTAACATAATTAAATATTGAAAGTCCGATCTGAGAGTCAAAATGAATGCGACCATAAAGTAGTATGACATTAATGATGACCAGACTGCTCAGCTGCTGAAGGAATCTGGAATTAAAAATGACTGAACTTGCACATTTTCTCTGCTCAGTGCATCTCATATCCCATGTGAGGATTCAGTGGACATATTCTTTGTGATATTAAAGGGAATGAGAGAGGTTGGGACACCAGGTAAACAATCAGGCCTCTTCAGAGAGACTGTCTGGTGGAGGCCTGAGTCAGCTGCATGGCACACGACTGCTGTCTGGAGAGCTGAATGGAGCATTGTTTACACTCTGTGAGCAGCTGACTCCCAGAAACCCTCCCTTCTTTTTTATCTCTCATTTAATAAAACCACTGAGAAGTAAATGATTTACAAAGTGCTTTGCTAAAAGTGCATCATTAATATAAATACAAAAGAGAGTTGTACCTTCAATGGTTCCCCACTTGGTCTTCCTCCCCAGGAGCCTCCTGCCGTTGACCTGGTACTCCTGATCACTGCCCACCACGGCAAATGGGATCATCTCCTGTTCAAAAGGTTAAAATTCAGCAGCTATTAGAGTTAGAAATCCTTACAGAATGGATTTCAGATAGAGCCCAAAGTCCTGCTGGTGACGCTGCTGCCCTCACCCTGATCTTTTCATTGATCATTCGGTCCTCTGCGTCCTCGTCAAATTCCTTCTGTGGGTACACGTCAATCCCGTTGGCTCGCAGCTCTTCCCTGATCTGGTTAGAGCATGTTCAAATACACACACAAATCTTTAACCCACCACAAGTCTTTTAATCTCTGGACTAATTAGGCGGCTGTTCTTGATGCAGCCTTCTGAGACATCAAACAATTGTACATAAATATGCACAGGATGCAGATTAAGGTTGCATTAACACTAATCTATGCCAAAGGTTCGGGATTAGTTGCTAACCGCAACAAACAAAATGCAAAACCCTCACAGGATGTACGTCTAAACCTGTGCGCACACAGAGTGTGTTAATGAGGGAAAGGGAAATCCTGAGATATTGAAAACAAAGCCAATAAAAACCTCAAAAAGGGGTCAGCTGTTTTAAAAAGTAAAGGCAAGTAGAAAGCAAAAGGGTAAAAGAATATATGGATACTTCTTTTTGGATTAATCAAAGAGTGAGAGGAGAGATCAGAGAAGTTGTGATGCCACTAAAATCTAATAGATGTTACCTTCTTTTTGAAGAAGTCTCTCTCCTCCAGCGTGAGTGTATCTGCCTTGGCAATGACTGGGACGATATTGACCACTTTACTCAGACGTCTCATGAATTCTACATCAAGAGGCCGAAGACTGAGGAGACACAACATGAGAGAACCGGGAGGAAGACGTTAGATTTAAGAACAAAAGCACAGGAAATTGTAACGCAAAGCTCTCACACCAGAGGGCAGATGTTCCTAAGAAACGTTCCAGATGGAGGAACATTTATGGTTCCAACTTCTTATCATGCACCCATCATTACAGAGTGTGTGAACAGCTGCTTGATACAGTTAGGGGAAGCAGCTAAGGCCTTTCCCGCAGTTTGAGAAAGCATCTGCATGTGGTTAGAGCAGTGGATTCTGGCCTGGCTAACGACTCTTTCACACAGGCTGCTTGTTGTCAACAACAAGGCTTGTGCACTCGAGAAAGAGCACGCTGAGAAAGACAAAAGTGCAGAATTGATTGCATGCACCCAGACACACACAGAGTCTCTGTCTCGTTCGTCCTTCCTCCCTCTCTCCCCCATTAGGCTTTTTAAGGCAAGCCTGGAGCAGCTGCTGGCCGGGCCATGTGACATCTGCAGGGTTGGATCAACATGAAACGCTGCTTGCTGGAGACGGGGGGTGGGGTGGGGGGCATTCACACCAGGCCCCTGCCTGAGTAAAGACATGCCATGAGACAAAAATTAATAGAGGTGCAGCATTTACTCTGTTATCAGTTGTGTCTTTGTGTGGGTGCTCCAAAGGGGATGACAGTCCACAGCTGCTTCAACATTTACCCAAGACCAGTTGCTGCACTCGACTAGTTACACGAATGAAAAAAAAAAAAAGGAATATAAAAGAAACTATGAGCATGGTAAATTGTCTGTCTATCAAGTAGACACGTGAGACTGTGTTCACCCAACCCCTAATTCCTTCTGCTAGTATACCCAGAACCCCTGAGCGCCGATCGGTGCAGGTCTGAACCAAGAGAGGGCTGAGAGGGAGGGTAAACCGGACTGTTCGATCAGAGCCAGATGTGTGGGCCTGTGAGAGGTCCAGGGAAAAACTTAGGATACTGAGCTGCTTTGGGGCCTGGCGAGAGCAGCCCATGTCTCCAGAGTGTGTGGGCCGGATAGAGAGTCCTTGTGTATGTTCAATAAGAGGGGGTAACAAGGCAGAGAGAGATCTGCTTCACATTTAAAAAGTTAAGAACAAACAAAGACAGTCTGTACCAATATATGCTGACATGCACAGGCAAAGCACAGCATTGCTCTCTGTAACAACAGCAGTTATTGAAATTCCAGTTGATGTAATTCTTTCGTATTGTCACCAAGTCAGACTTTTAGAAAACACAATGTTTGTTTACAAGAAGCCTACAGAGCATAAAGGAGAGCTTGTGTGACAGGAAGCAGTACTGATGTTTTTTTGGATGTGTCTTTTTGAGCTTTAAAACTATGACTGTGGTGCGTCATTACCAGTGTCCAGTTGGGGGGATGAAGTATATGCAGCAGTGGACTCTGGAGTCTGGGATCCTTTTCTTCCTGTTGATATTGATTTCCTCCTGCAGGTACGCCTCATACTGATCATTAATGAACTTCATGATGGGCTGCCAGCTATCCCATAGTGGAGAAAGATAATTGAAGAGGGAGAAGGACAGAAGTGGAAGGGGGAAAGAAGGGTATGGGGGTGGAAAAGGAAGAGAAGGTGTAGATCAGTAAACGGAGGAAGGGCTCAGGCAGACAAAGAGGAGGAAGGACAATGACAGAGATCAGGAAAAGCAAGAATAAAGGGAAGGACTTCTGGTTAGAAACTCCTGTCATTATAAGCTCACTGCTTATATGGTTGGTGCAGCAATGTTAAGTTGTAGCCTACCAGTTCTCATTGTTGATCTGGTCTCCAAAGCCTGGTGTGTCAATGACTGTCAGCTTCATTCTTACACCCTTCTCCTCGATGTCTGCAAACAAAAACACATAAGAACACTCAGAGCCAGCACAGCAGCAAAACTGCAGTAACATAGACAAGCAGTGAAAATGCAGATGGGCATAAGCCAGTTGTTGTGAGTTGTACCGTGACTGATCGACTTGATTTCCACTGTTTTGGGGATCTTCTCCTGGGCTGTAGCCAGCGCCGACTTACGGCTGACTTTAGACTTGAACAGCGTGTTCATCAGAGTAGACTTTCCCAGGCCGCTTTGTCCTGTAAGCAAAAAAAAAAAGAAAAAAAAATGACAGGCAATGAGAAAAAAACACTTCGACAGTGACTGCTTACGCAGTGGGGAGCCAACAGTTTACACAATGGTGCCATAATAAACCCAAACAAGAGTCTATAAAATGACCCTGCTTCACTCCAACTATTTCAGAAGCTGTGATGGGCTGCAGGCGTCTGTCTGCGCAAACACTGCCAACAAAACGTCAAAGCACACCAGTTTACTTCATATGCAGTACGTGATGAGAAAAAGGGGCAGCTGCAATGAGCCAACAGCAGGACAGGGCAAGCAACAGTCACAACCGCTACGCCTGTGGTTGTCTTTTGTCATCTGCTATATAAGTCGCCAACGAGTGCACGTGCACAAGAGTTCGGGCGTTTCCCCTGTCTCATTTCTCCAGCTCCTTCCCCTCAGCTGCCTCTCCAACAAGTCTCATCCTGTGGATGTGGGACGAGATCCAGCCCCTCAATTGTAAATGCAGCTTGTAATAGTAGTCCCTGTTTTCCTCTGCAGCCTCGATGAGTTTGGGCAATTTGTCCACCTGCTGCAGGTTCTGGTTAGAGTTCCAGAACAGAACAAGGTCTAGCGTCTCCAGCTGAAATCGAAGACTGTTTATTTGGAGTGTGTTTGACTGTGGGAATTCTTCTTGGGGAAGCAGCTTAATGACATTGTGGGGCACCACAACCGCAATCTCGGGAAAAATGGCACAGGAAAGGCTGGGGCTAGCTGGCAAGCAGGGATTGAACTTTAAGAAAAAAAAGAAAAAGAGCAAAGGGAGTGTTCACTAGTAAATTAATTGTGAATGGTGATGCTGTTTTGGATGGAGTTTAGTTTTACTTTGGTATCTTGTGGAAGCAGCAGCATATGAAACACTAAAGCTTTTTTTTTTTTTAAATAGCCCTAAAATGCTAATATGACATATGGCACTTATGAGCCACTCAAAATAACAGCAGGGGAAATAGCACGACTCCAACAGCCACACCCCGAAATACACAAATGTAATTCCTTCTTTAATCTTACAACTACCATTTCAAGACACTTTCTGATCAGATAATGACACAGATGCTCTTGTTTTGCTACAGTAAGAGGATAAAATGCACCCCCATCCAGGCAAATTGAAAAAGACTTCATTTACCAGCCGTCTGTCTATATGGATGAGACCCCCTGTGACCCTTGGACCCCATGCTAACATCACCACGGCTTAATGAAGAGCAGTTTGGAGGGGCCCACTGGGAAATGACCACTCACAGTTCAACCTCAGGTTAAGTCAACATTCAGAACTCTGATTTATGGATATACACTCCCATGCACAGCAGCACACACTCCACACAAACATGGATTCACAGAACAAATATGAAGCCCAACAGCTGGAAGTTAAAGGTTCACGTGGCAAATTAGCATTTTATCTGCTACAGTGCTTTGGCAGTACTGATGCCACACTGAGCTGTGTCCAAACTTGCTCCAACAGCTGCTATCTCCAAAGTGTCTGCATCCATCATCCTACCGCTAACAACCATCACAAAACAGTGAGATGGTGCCAAAATCCCACAAGTGCTTTCTGTATGAGGTCAAAGTCATGCAGATGCTTTTTAAACTGTTAAATTATGTCTGGCAGCAAACACTTTCACCAGGAAAAAGCAAACAAACTGGAATTATTATGATGTTTTTTCCAATGACACCCAAAGTTATCACAATTCATTATCTTACCAAAAACATTTTTTCTTCTCTTTCTATCCTTTCACTATCCTGTTTCGATGTTTAAACCCAGTGAAAATATGCTTGTTTGTTGATTTTCCTTTCAGTTTTGCAACATTTTTTTGGAGGGGAGCATAAAGTCCTCTATGCAGGTAAAAATCCTGCAGTTATAAAGATGCCAAACCAATTATCCAGTTCTTAAAAACCATCAATTTTTCCTACATTGTTTTGTGGCTAAAAGTAATTTCACCTTGATATTAAAAAAAACAACACAAAACAAAAAAACCCCATGGAAACCAGTTTTGTTTAGTTGTGTTACCCACTCAGCCCCGGGGCTGCTTCCCAAGCACATTTTTTTTTATTTGAGGATGAGACGCAGACCAAGTGTGGAGACATCATGCAGAGGAGACGTAAAGCAGTGAGATTGGGTGGGTTTGATGGTGGCCTGTTTGATGCTGAGGTGTGTAATTAGCTCCTGTTTTAAAGGTGTCTGATCACAGTGATGAGGACTACTGAGTATGCCCAATTTTAAAAAAAAAAAAAAGAAGAAAAAAGCTTGAGGCTTCTATTAAAACTTGATTAGAGAGAAAAGGATCATGACTCAGTCTCAGCTCTAGTTATACATAACTGAGGTTATTGTGAGATTTAAGTGTATACAACCATCTATTTGCAGAAGTCCATAGTTTTGAGTAAAGATGGGAAATATTATTTCATCCTGAACTAGCAGTAGTTATTCACAGTGAAGCACCACCTCTGACTCAAAGGTCTTACTCAAAGGCAATTCCTGGAATTATTTCTAATGCTTCACATGCATTTCTTTTAATGTGTGAGGACGTAAGCAGCCAAATGTTTGATCACTGCAATGCTATGTGACCGAGAACTACTCTGCAAACCAAATCTGGGTATTTTAGTGAGTGTAAACAGGTTCTACTTACCCACAACCATAATGTTGAGCTCAAAACCCTGCTTCATGGCTTTCCTCCTCATCTGTTCCAGAATGGCATCAATACCCACATAGCTGAAGTCCAACACGGGGCCGCCAGCCTTCTCCCCATACAGTCCACCCACTGCTGGGGACACCATAGCATCAGGCACCACCGCCTCAGACATGGTACTGCTGCTGTAGCTGGAAAACACTTCAGGTCCTGATGTGAGACAGAGAAACAGAGGAGGCTGGAGTTACTCAGAAGTATAACATGGAAGAAGCAATAACAGATAAATGACTCATCTAGGAAAACAGGTACTGCAAGTAAAATGATAAGGAGGTCGAGTTCTTTTTTTTCTGTTTTTAAAAACAGGTAGACTTTTTACAAGAATTTCAAGATTCTCAGTTCCTTGGAAATCCATAAGAGGAAGTAATGTCCTGCACCAAACTGTCATAGTGCTCAAAAATGTAATGATTGACTACTTCCTGTTATAGAACATACCAGTTAATAATGTTCAGCTATGCAGCGCTTCAGGTGCTGGCAGTTCAGAAGAAAAGCTGTCAGTATAATTAAACTACAGTAAAATCTGTTAAGTTAAAAACACACATACACATTTGAACAAGATAATGGGGGATTCCTGCAGTTTCAGAAAAATGTGTCCCTGACTGGGAAAACTCATGTGAACACCTTCAGTTAAACAACAGCTTGGATGGCTGATGGCACGAATAACCAAGTGGCCCGCGTGTTTGCCTAATACAGTGGTTCCCCAAAGTGGGGGATACGCCCCCTGGGGGATGAATAAGAAAAGAATGCTTGGACACTGCTAGCATAATGGACAAGTTTTTGACGGGGCTCCCACACAATCGCAAAGCAGAAGAATATGAAGCATCGCCAAATGTGTTTCCAAACCAACTTCCTTCCAAGCCAAAGACTAGAAAATATGAAGCATATCTTGCCTTTGGCTTCACCTGCACAACTGTGGCGCCAAGGTAGGTATCCCCGACAGAATTTGTTTCCCCTGCGTCGGGAGCACGCGCTGGGCTGTCCAAATCACAGTCAAACAGTATCCCACAGTTGTTTATGTTTTTAAACCCATTTTGCAGAGAGAGGCATTTTTTGAAAAATGTGTTGATAGCAATATTGAATATTCTTACACAGTAAAAAACAAAAAAACAAAACAAAAACAACTACACGTTAAGTAATGACACCATAAAGATGGATTGTTTTTCTGTTATTTAAAAGAGTAGTAGTTTATTTTATTGCAACCTGTAATTTATTGCAGTTTACTTTTATTTGTTTAATTGTTTGCAAAAGGTTTGAGGTGTGAAATAAACTGCAATGGAGTTTGAAAACAAAATATGGGTGTGTGTG
>VVHJ01038904.1:0-11925 GCA_015107715.1 Tylochromis polylepis | reverse complement strand
TTGGACTGTGGTAGGATCAGCCTGATATTATTTGTATCCCACTGTAACTTTACTGTATAAAGAGCTAACATCTCCAAAATTTCAGGAGTAGTTAGTCATTATAAGAAGTGTTGGGGATACCAACTTTGGCACCACCGTTGTGCAAGTGAAGCCAAAGGCAAGATATGCTTCATCATATTTTCTAGTCTTTGGTTTGGAAGCATATTTGGCAATGCTTCATCTTCTGCTTTGCGTTTGTGGCCCCGTTTACACATATACATTTTCCCTTAAAAACGTATACTTTCCCCTTCGTTTGCACCTTTCGTTTACACACAAACGGAGATGTCGCCTCTGAAAACGATTCTTTCTAAAAACTCCGGCAAAAGTGGAGATTTTGGAAAACGCCGTTTTCGCGTCGCAGTGTGGACTGCAAAAACAGAGGCTTTCGGAAACGATGACACATTTTAGTCATGTGATGCAGTCATGTGACCAATTCAACTAAGATGGCGGACAGCATTGTACAGCAGTTGTTTTGTTTGCTCTCAATTTTGACAGCCCTATTAAAGATTAATAACAGTTTGTACATGCTCCAGATAGCTTTTCTTCAAAGAAGACAGAATGTAAAGTAAATAAGGAAATAAACGGCAGACGGAAATGACGCAGGTTGAATCGGCTTACGTTTCATGGATGCGCGGTACAGGAACGTAAGCGTTTTCAGTGTGGATGAACAACTCTTCGGAAACGACTGAAAACGATAGTGTGGACGCGGAGCATTTTTAGACGAAAACGCCATTTTCAAATTTATCCGGAGTAGTGTAAACGTAGTCTGAGTGGGAGCCCCATCAAAAACCTGTCCATCATCAGGGAAGCAAAACTGATGATGCACACAGGACAAGTGACTGTCACAATAAAACAGGAAATCACTAACACTGAGACACAGTGATATTGACAGAGGGAAGAGAGAGCGAGAGACAGCGAAAGAGACAGGGAAACGTGGGGACAAGACAGAGACAGACTAGATATGAAAGGGAACTGACTAAACTAAACAAGGAGCAGAGAACTAAGCAAACTCAGAAGCATAAAGAAATACTTACTTTAAACCTCAGTCCAGAAGTAACTAACAGTGTCAGGCAAACAGAAAATACTGTCATGGTCACAGACCCGGGACCATGACAATTTGACCTTTTGATTTTTAGTCACAGAAGATAAATTTTTTTCTTTTAGCAAAGTTATTTACAGAATGTCTTACCACCATTCATACAATCAAAATTATGTTTTACATGCTGTAAGTTTCAGACGCAAGTCAAAGCACTGCCATGTCTTCAGTGTGTCTCATGTTCTTGAGTTATAACTACATGTCCAGCTGTGCATCTGGCACAATCACAGCTGCCCATGTAATGCCACAGGAGTTGTGAGAAAGACGATCTGTCAATAAATGTTAGGGCTTTTGAAGCTCTGATCATCACACCGTTAAAGCGGAGCAGACAAATGAGAGCCTGGCTGATGCAACAGCTTGAAAACATTGGTGAGAGAATTTGTGTCTCTCAAATGTCATGTTTCTATACAGATTAAGTTTCACTACATGCAGTGAAGGCTTATATACATTATACAAAGCAGCTCAGAAACACTCATTCATGAGTGCGTTTATTATAATATCGTAATATAATTTCCATTTTAGCGCATTTGATGCCAATATGTTGCTATATCAATACAGTCCATACCCATATCCATATCAGCTAATCCCCACTAATCCACAAATTACTGATGGCTTACAGTTTTTCTGATTTTCTAAAACACTAAATCCCCTTTTCAGAACCAAATGCTCAGTGTCCTTAACCAATTTATTAAATAACTCAAAGCCTTAAACAATCTATAGTTAACAAGTTATTGACTCATTTTTTCCCCCAAAACATCAGCAAAACACATTTAACAGTGATGTATTGTACGTATGATGCGTGATGGTAACCACAAGTGGCAATGGTAAGTCTGAGTTAAAGGTTGGTACCAACTATGGATGGAAACAATCTGAGAGGTGGAGGAGGTGAGAGTGAGTGTAAGAGTCGGTGGACGAGTAAAAAAGTAAGGCCAGCAATTTCAGAGGAAATTTCAGTAGCTGTGACAGACCAGGTTCTAGTTTGTGGAATGACAACGAGGGAATCGGGACAAAGACTACAATCCAGTCTCAGCAGATGCTCTGTGGCCACCATTATCAGGAAATACAGAGACGATAACACGTCCTTTAAAACAAGGCAGCGAAATACAGAAACACGGAGGTGCTAAAGACAGTCTCAGTTTTGAAGGCACCAACAAGTGTCAGCCTTTTAACTATCGAACATGTCCTCAGCACAGCAGGGTGCAGAAGAAGGAAGTGTAGGGCGCTCTCTTTGAGGAAGATGACAACAAAGTCTTCCTTGTGGCCTGGCTTTGACCTGATGCTGACCTGATCAAATGAATTGCATGTTGACTTTGATTTTGCAGTTCCATTTAGAGTCTGTAATGTCCTGTAATGTCTCAGTGTGACTGATACAATCCAAAGATGATTGTGTCATGAATGTGTTTGTGTTTTATTTTGACTGTGTGTGTAATATAAACAGATTGTTTTGCTTTAGGGTATCTTTTAACTCACTGGGTTAAGCAAGTGACCCATTCAACACGAGGCTAATGTAGCAGCTCGGGTTCAAGTCTGCCCTGGGCCATTTGCTGCATGTCTTCCCTCTGCTCTCACTTTCCTGTCATCTCTCCCCTCTGTTTCTGTCATAATTAAGGTGGAAAGTGCTAAAAAATATGAAAGGAAGATATTATTTGACTTTGAGTATGGATAAAACAGGTTTAAAGAGATTTTTTTGATTTTGCCAGAACAGTCACAGGGCTTAATGAATGTAGCTTGAACACTTTGTTTTATGTATACACCAGAATATTAATTTGCTAACAAAAATACTAGTTTTATTTTGCCAAATAATAGAGTTAAAGTGTCATGACACATTGCACGTCATAACTTTATCCTTTTTCTTTTTGTTTTGTTCAGTGGGATGCTATCACAGAGATGGATGAACAGAACAGACCTATACACACCTTCCAGGTTTGCCATGTAATGGAGCCAAACCAGAACAACTGGCTACGGTCTGGGTGGATCCAGCGACAAGCTGCACAAAGGGTCAGGACTACACCACAAAATCTTTGTTTGAAATTTGGAGCAGTGTTTGTGGGATTGACATTGCCCCAAGGTTGCGAAAGTTGCATACTCCCTGGAGGAAGTTCAGTCTTCTGTATAACCTACCAGGGGGGAAACATACAGACAAATAGTAATAAAAACTGACACTTTGCTTGGGAGAAGGACTGATTTCTATTACAGTCAATACAGAGTCACTTGTAACAAAGATATAGTAAGATGTCTTCTTTGCAGATTGGCTGCTGTGAAACATAACTATGTTGCTGCACCATGAAGTTTCACATTTACCTCTTTTAGTAGACTGAGAATTGTGTGCGTGCAGACCATTAAATCAATGCACTCCCTCGAGGGGACTGAGTCGTCTGGCATCGTGACTTGAAATAGTGGCTTCTTGATAGAAGAACGATCTGTCCACTGAGCTTCAAGGGAGGAGAAATGATTAGCCAATCAGTGCCATGGGCAAGACTAACGCCATTGTCAAGCTGTTTAAAGGCATTCTTTGTGCCGCCACAGTGGCCTGCGCTCACTCGTTTTCTCCACCCTTGAGGCACGGCTACTGCACAACAAACGGAGAAACATGCAGAAGTGTTCTTACTTTGCTCAGCGTCGCTCATAAAAACAAGTTTGTCAGCATGGCTGTGCATCAGTATTAACTTAAAAATTATGCAAGATTTTAGTGGATATGTTGATCTAAAACATACTTAGGAAAAAACTCCCCTTCCCCATGAGAAACAAGAAGATTATTGCTTTATACTTTCAAATTGTGCTTCATTTGACTATTTTTATTACTCTCTATGTGCTAGTAGAGTTCTATTATGTTTGCATTTTATTCTTTATATGCAACTTTTATGGTTAAAATAATATGTATAACCCTATCAGAAAGTCTTGTACAGTTGGACTGTACAAGAACAGGCCAGACAAACTGTACAGTCAGCTGGAAGTTTTTTAACCCTTTATTGAGCAAGCTTCATGCAGGCCTAATGGACTTATTTTGTAATTTTGGCTATAAAATCAAAACATACACAAACACAAATAATTAATGAAAACAATAATAATTCAAACAATTTGAATTTTCTCTCTGGGTCACAAATACCATATGGAACTGTGATTCATTAAATATCCCCTTAAAGCGTGTCTTCTCTTCTTTCCAAAACCATTTAAATTTTGTCTGTAAAAGAAAAACTGAGTTACGGTGATTTAAAGAGAGCTTGCCTTTGTTAAATAAAGGTTGAATATAAACACACTTGTATAAATTTATTGATGGTTATTATACTGACTTAATTATTTAATCTATGTTTTACCTCAGGTATATGTGGAGCTGCGTTTCACACTTAGAGACTGCAACTCCATCCCTTGGGTTTCTGGTACTTGTAAGGAAACATTCAACCTCTTTTACCTGCAGACAGACGAGCAGCTCCCCGACAGCACACGCTTTCGGCCTACTGACTATGCTAAGGTTGTCATGTTTTTATTCTTACCATGAGACAGAATTGTCATTGTGCGACTGGTGTCATTTGGTAAACGCAAGTAATGTGTGTGGTGTTTGGTTAAAGGTGGACACCATAGCAGCGGATGAAAGCTTTACACAGACAGATCTTGGAGATCGTGTTCTTCGACTTAACACCGAGGTCAGGGAAGTGGGCCCCATCACACAGAAGGGATTCTACCTGGCCTTCCAAGATGTGGGAGCTTGTATTGCTCTTGTGTCTGTAAAGGTCAGTGAACAGGGTGGCATGATTCAATCTCTCATAGACTTGGCATGAATGTCTCAGTATTACTTCTTTAACCTGAACACCGTGTTTTCCTCTTTCACATAAGGTCTTCTACAAACGGTGCCCCTCAACTTTAAGAAACTTGGCCGCGTTTCCCGAGACAGTGCCACAAATGGACTCGTCCTCTTTAGTGGAAGTGAGAGGCTCATGTGTGGAGAACGCAGAAGAGAGGGACACGCCCAAATTGTACTGTGGTGCTGATGGAGATTGGCTGGTACCACTGGGCCGCTGTGTCTGTAGTATTGGCCACGAGGAAATGGATGGCTACTGCCAAGGTGAGAGGCAGCTCGAGATATATTTGTGTGTGTGTGTGTGTGTGTGTGTGTGTATGTTCCTGTCTGCACTCATTTTAGGGAAGTACAGTACACAAACAGTGTACTAAAAATGCAAAGAGGGAAGAGAAGAGAAGAGAAGAGAAGAGAAGAGAAGAGAAGAGAAGAGAAGAGAAGAGAAGAGAAGAGAAGCGATTGCGTCATGCTCACAGATCTCCAGAGCCTCCCAGTCATCTGCAGGAGTTTGACTCTACAGGACTGATATTCCCTCCTCTCATTCTAAAATCCTGCATCCTTGTCTGATCCTTTCCATCCACATTTCTCTTCATCCCTTTTCCCACCTCCCCCTCATCATCTTCTCGTCTCTCTTGTCCACTTTGTTTACTCTTCACTTCACTCCCCATTCTTTCTCTCTCCTTTTATTTCGCCATTTCAATTCACACTCTCACTTTCCTTCGTTGCCATCCTTTTCTGATACGAGATCACAAACAATGCAAATAGGAAGAGATTGTGTGTATCACTCAGAGTTTTCAGAATCATTACTTTGGCTCTCATGAGATCCCTCTCTGGACTCTGTCAATTATGTGGCTCAAATGGGAAAGTAATTTCTTGTAATATGAAACCGTTTGTGAATTTCTGGTGTTTACGTCTGATTTTTTTTTCTCTCTGATACATAAAAACATGCAGAAGCTTCTTCTTAGGATGCCTGATTTCCAATTAGTCCCATCAAAATAACCTAAATGTGATCCACTGAACAGATTACGAAGGGCTTAAAGAAACTGTTTACATGTTCCTGATGGTCTTTGGCCTGCTTTCTCAATTAGACACTGACGGAGGGCTAGCTGGCTAATTGCCTTCATTTGTTAGTTTCACAGCTAATTTAGCACACACCTAGTTTTTGCTAAACCTTTCTTCAACCTTCCCTTTCATTACAAGACTCAGACTCGTAATTATGGCAGGAGCTAAATTGAGCCACAGTGCATGATTACAATTGAAGAGCACTCCGTGTTACTTACTACATTTTGCAGACTTACAGCTGATTGGGGTGAAATTCATGTAGTAACCCTGTGGTGATGCAGTTATTCAGGGCATTACAGAGAGAACTCCAGCAGTCATTAGTACAGCTGATATGTAGGATAGGCTCTAATATCGCCTTCATTTGCTCCTCGGGTGTAATTTTTTTTCTTTTTATCTTCTTCTCTTTTATCTTCCTTTTATTTATCTTTTCTCTCTCGCTCTCTCTCAATCATCAAGTTAAACAACACAGAAGCCTGTCAGGAGAGATTCCCGATGAGACACCAGCTTAGGAGCACTCTCATGGTGTCCCTTTTATATGTTCTCCATCTCTGCTCTCCTTTTTCATCCCCTCTGGCTGCCAGTAGTTGCTTCTCTCAAATGTACTCAATGAAATACAGCGAATGGGTTGGTAACTCTAGTGGCAGCAACCCACTTGGCACTTGAAAAAGATGTCTGTGTTGGCGTGTTTTATCACAATGTATGATCCTCACGCTAATAAACCTAAACTGATAAATGCTGTTTACAAATTTAACAAATCAAATTAAATATCCAGAAGTATGAAAGAACTAATACTGATGAAATGCACTCACCAACCACTTTAATAGGTATACCTATTCAACTACTTCTTAATGCAAACATCTAATCAGCCAATCACTTGGCAGCAATTCAGTGCATTAAGGCATGTAGAAAGGGTCAAGGCGACCTGCTGGAGTTCAAACCAAAAAGCAGAATGAAGAAGAACGGTGATTTAAGGGACTTTGAATGTGGCCTGGTTGCTGGTTCCAGACAGGCACATTCGTGTATATCAGAAACTGCAGCTCTGCTGGGATTTTTCCACAAATAGTCTCTAGGGTTTACAGAGAAAATATCCAATGAGCAGCAGTTCTTTAGGCTGGGATGTCCAAGGATAATGGCCAGACTGCTTTGAGCTGATAGGAGGGCAACAATAACTCAAATGACCACTTGTTAAAATCAAGGTGAGCAGAAGAGCAACTTGTCAAACCTTGAAGCAGATGAGCTCCAGCAGCAGAAGATCTCACCGGGTGCCACTCCAATCAACTGAGAACAGGAAACTGAGGCTACAGTTCATCCAGGTGCACCAAAATTAGACAGTAGAAGACTGGACAAACCACACCTAGTCTGATGAGTTTTGATTTCTGCTGCAACATTTGGATAGCTAAATACATCAAATATCATAGATCCATTGATCTATCCTGCCTCGTAGCAGTGGTTCAGACTGGTGGTGTAATGGTGCGTGGGATATTTTCTTTGGGCCATGTAGTACCATCTGAGCATACTTTAAACACCACAGACAATCTGAGCATTGTTATGGACAATGTCCATTTCTTTATGACCACAGTGTAGCCATCTTCTGATGGCTGCCTCCAGAAGGATTATGTGCCATGTCGAGCATGTTATTGAGTTCACTGTACTCAAATGGCCTCCACAGTTACCAGATCTAAATTTGGTAGAGCACCTTTGGGATGTGGTGTAAAGAAAGATTTGCAGCTGCCAAATCTGCAGCAACTGTGTGATGCTGTCGTGTTACTATAGACACTGATCTCTGAGTACTTTCTCCAGTGCCTTGTTGAATCTGTGCCATGAAGAATTAGTTCTGAAGGCAAAAAGTTCCAACAATGGACTAGCAAGCTGTAACTAATGAAGTGTTTTTCCTGTGTTTTCTTTAGCAGCAACATCAGCTTTAGCATGCACAGCTGCATGCACATAATACTTAAGTAACAACCATGGTGACATTAAGGTTAATTGATGCGAGTGCCGATGAAAGTCATGATGCAGTCTCTTAATTCTCATATGTGGTACATCCTGCAATCAAAAACATCATAGCCATAAAAAATGGCTTCAGCATATAACAACAATATCTTAATAATAATACTATACTATTATACTAATAATTAATTAAATGATTAATAAAATAATTAATTACATTTCAGTTATTAATAACTTTTGAGGGCTGTAACTGCTGAATATTTCATACTTTTGCTTGACTGAAATTATAAACCAATTAGCAAAATATTTATCGGATCTTTTTTTGTGATCAGCTAATCAAGTAAGTATTACATCTATGAAACCGCAATAAGAAAGAGACAGGCTGAGCAAAAGCAAAAGCAGTACCCTCCTGTGTTGTCTTTGCTTCGACTGGGCCTTTTCCCATCTCTGCAGCGGATGCACGAACAAGAAACGAATATTGATCTTATTATCAGATTGTCTGAAGGAAAACAAGTGCATTTCCCAAAATGGGTGTTCCTCTTAGACTCACACATCTACTGTAGGATCCTGAGTGAAGGAAACCAGCGTTGTTTTTTTCTTTGCTGTGGTTGTTGCTGTGGTCAGAAATGTCAGGTTATTTCTATCAGGGATGGTCTGCTGTGGAAATCTGAAACAGCATCAGCGAACTTACCGTTGGGGTTAAAAGTGGTGATGAGTAGAAACAACACATAATTGCATTATAATTAATGATTTATGGCCAATCACCCCACCCCCCCAAACCCCCATCAATAATTTCCATAGGTCTGTCAGAGCATATGCAGTAATGAAGATGTGCACTTTGCTTGGAGTTGCAGGAAGTTTAGGCATGAACTTGCGATGACTTCTGCTTTCTCCTCGTTTTCATTTTGGAACACTGCTTCAAAGGGTACTGTGATCAAAGCTGTCTGAGAGGCAGCATGGGGAAAGAGCAAAAGAGGGAGAGAGAGAGAGAGAGAGGGCGAGAGAGAGAGAGGGCGAGAGAGAGAGAGAGACAGAGAGAATAGGGAAAGCCCCAGCCTCCCAAATATAAGTAGAGCTCTGCACTAACACGTCCATCTTTCCCTCCCAGCTGCCTAAACAAAGGCGTCAGCGCTTATCAAAAGCTGCTTTCCACCCCAATAGCATTCTGCCAGACTGTTCTGACATCTCAATCGAGTGTTTTATTATTCTATTCCTTTCATTCGGTGTCAGCCACAAGAGGATTATTCAGAGATAGGCTGGTTATATCATGACCTAGATAAGGCAACATCATAGTGCTAATGCTATTTGTTCCACATCCTTTCGTCACAGCAGCATATTCATAAAGAGGCAATGAATTGTGGGTGAAGCTAACAGAGATGTCTTTTCAGATTTCATTTGAATCAGAGTCAATATGGAGACGAAACAAGAAACCCACCTGTAGGATAAGTGATTAGTCTCAGAAGCTGAGAAATGAAAATATTATGGTTTCAGCAAAGTCTTCTTAATTTTCTTAAAAATCCATTGCATTTTTTAATTAAACTTCACCTAATCCAGTACAGTCCAGTTTTCCTCTTTTTGAATAAAGTTAGTGGTAAAAATGCAAATGAAGCAATTTAAGAGCAACACGCTAAAGTTGCTCAGTCTCTGTTTTTGTTGCTTTTTGTCTTTTGCCCCTCACCCTGACCATGCCAGAGAGCTACAGGCTTTGACAGTAGCTTGCTCACTGATGACTTCCAGCCTGAAGTTGTGACCTTTAAATTCGAGTAAAATGGAATAGGAAATGAGGAATCGATACATCTCTTAGGTGAGTCTGAGTGTTTGTGCCCCTCTTCTGTCCATTAAGGACTGTGTTTACTCTGGCCTGTAACGCAGCGCAGACGAGAGCATCACTCATTCTCTGTGAACTTCCTATCTGCATATCAAAGCTGAGAGTCCAGGGTAAACATACTCTTCAGCTCCATCTGTTTCTGACAACGTAAAGCCAAGAGAAAACTTCCAACCCTACATATCCAAACAACTCAAAATCTCTTGGCTGGTACGTCATTACATTCCTGCAAGTGTGCAGATGTTGCACTTCACCAAGCTACAGTAGGTTACCTGCTGAAACTTAAACCGGTGCGAGGTGTTTTGAAACACCGTAGCTTCTCTTATTAATCTTTATGGAACTAATCAATATGTATAATTTATTGTAGCAATGAAACCACAGAGAGCTATCACCTAACGTTGAATTTCACCTTATCTTAAATGTGTGTGTCAGCAGCTTCCAGCTCACTGTTTGGTCTTTACTTACTGTCCTTATTGACAGTAATTTCAGCAGGCCGGCAGCAAAATGAATGGCAGTTTAGGATCTTCAGCTATCATCTGATGATAGCCTGTGGGGACAGCAGCCATTATTCTGGGAATTTTTATGGAGCCAGTTGTCAAGGTTTCACCCGAAGGACTCAAACACAGGACACAGTAGAAAAGTTGAGCAGTTTTAATGAAAAGAAGTCAGGAAGAAATAACAACAGTGAACGATCAGAGGTCACTATTCAAGCTGGGATTCTGATCAGGTTAGTATTTTCAGGTAAGTCATTAGTCTAGAATTTAATGTTCAGAGGCAGGTTTTCCAAGTGGAATAATACTCAGGTACTATAAGTTTCTTCAGGTAAGTACAAACAGGAATTAGCAACCCTCTCATCTTTCTTCAGAGTTAGGGTTCCACTACTGGTAAGCTTTCAACAGCAGTTGGTGTGAGAGCGGGTCAAGAAGGTATTCAGGTAAGTATTAGAGATCAGTCAGTGACCTCTTGGCAACCACCTGTTGCTAAAATGTGTATTGCCCAACTGGCAAAAAACTGGCACAAAAAACAAATCTTTGTCATTGCTTAGGTCGCTAGCATATTGCTGCGGTTGTAGTTTGAATTGAAGTGACGGACTTGTCTACAAACACAGTCCAGCTGCTCTCCAAACTGTGAGAAGTGCAACTCAAACAGAAAACAGGGGTAGTTTACCTTCAGTGTAAAATTTGTGTACTTTGAAACGTGTTGGCTTCTTTTTCCCTGTTTCCAATTTGTGAGCACTTTCTCAAATCTACTCCAATAGCAGACAAAAATGAAAACATGAAACTACAGGTAACTGTGGAAATCTGCTACCGACAAAAGCAACCTTTTTTATCCAGTAAGAGCCAGCAGCCTCCAGGAACCACTGTCAACCAGTTGGGGAATACACGTCTCCCTAGCAACCAGTAGTTATATCGTATCCAGAATGGCTGACAACTTTCGACTAAGTTGTGCATGATGTAATGTGAGAAACCTCAGAAGCCTAATATCACCCATGCTTATTCTCTACAGGAGAGGACCATCAGAGTCCGTGCCCTGGTCACTGATTACAGATGAAGATAAATAAATACTCATTAAAAACAAAACTATCATCAGTTTATTTACCTGCATGCAACAAAACTTGCTCCACAGTGACTGGTCAATACTTCTCAGGCTACAAGTGGACATCTTGTGTATGGCTCAATTGTGCTGCCACTAGGGGGCAGGAGAATGTACAGTGGGATGCAAAAGTTTGGGCAACCTTGTTAATAGCCATTATTTTCCTGTATAAATCGTTGGTTGTTACGATAAAAAATATCAGTTAAATAAATCATATAGGAGACACACACAGTGATATTAGAGAAGTGAAATTAAGTTTATTGGATTTACAGAAAGTGTGCAATAATTGTTTAAACAAAATCAGGCAGGTGCATAAATTTGGGCACTGTTGTCATTTTATTGATTCCAAAACCTTTAGAACTAATTATTGGGACTCAAATTGGCTTGGTAAGCTCAGTGACCCCTGACCTACATACACAGGTGAATCCAATAATGAGAAAGAGTATTTAAGGGGGTCAACTGTAAGTTTCCCTCATCTTTTAATTTTCTCTGAAGAGTAGCAACATGGGTGTCTCAACACAACTCTCAAATGACCTGAAGACAAAGATTGTTCACCATCATGGTTTAGGG